>JAASGT010000157.1:0-42937 GCA_023334315.1 Globisporangium alternatum | reverse complement strand
GTCATGAAGCCATTCAAAACACGCTGCCGCCAGCTTTACCTATACTGCAACCAAGAGCAAGGATTCTGCACTAACCCACGCGAAAAACGGAAGAGGATTACTGAAATTGTCGCTAGAGCTTGGAGTGAAATCTCCTCTGACGTTATTATTGCAGGTTTCGTTAAAGCCAAATTAGTGTATACGGGAGATCGCAATGAGCATGGGCAAGTCAGCTTAGAAATTCCACCACCAGACGAAAGCTAGAGCAGTGACATAACTATTAAATGAACTTGCGTTATTTACATTACATTCATTTGATCTATTTATCACTAAACACCCAGCAAGTGGGCGCTAAAAGAAGGCCACAATACAATTTGTCACACATTGCCTGTTTGTCAGTATTTTGCACCATCCATTACCATCACATGTAAGCTCTCAACACTTACGCAGCAGTCGTTTAGTGCTACGTGGCCGCGCGCTCGCGTTCTGCCTTGTGCGGTCCGCGCACTCGTGGTCTTCGTTGATGGGGCTGGTTTCGTTTGTGCGAAATGCACAAATGTTTTTTCTGCTGGGGGTGGAGGTTGGTCTGGGGTGGGGGGTCATTTTAGATTTTTTGGTTGTACTTCATAAAAATCCCTTTTATAAAAACAATGTTGCAACTCGGCCAAGTTTTACGGTGCAATGAAATGCACCACCGCGGGTACCGAATTGCAGAGAGCAACAAAAGAGGATACAAGGCAGTTTTCGTCGTCCAGGACTGCGCATTCGTCGTTCAGTTCGAATTTATTCGTCAGTTTAAGCCGCCGAGTCTCTTCCGATCCCATTCGTGCAGCGTACTGCAACTCGATGTATCAACTCGGGCGGCAGATCAATCAAGGCACGGTAAGCAAATCGAAAGGAAGCCCGAAGTACGTGATCTCTTTGTCACGCACGGTCGATACATGTCTCCAGGGATGATCCAGTCGGTGATGCTGAAGACCGGAGGCACAGCAACGTACAAGAACCGCCTAAACGCGAAGAAGCGCTTGATGGCTGAGTTCTTTGAGCATGAGCTGGAACAGTACAAGTTACTCCCGTGATGCATCGACAAGCTGCGAGAACGGCATCACGAGTGCAAGTTCGACGTCGCGGCCTGTGTGCTCGTGCGTCTCACAATCGTGTACCGTGAGGGCATGCAAGCATTCGAGCCGTAAGCAAACCGCGGTTTGGCTGTCGACAGTACTTTCCTCAAGACGAGCGGAGCAGGGATGTTATTCGTGACGTGCTTCAAGAACGGCGACATCAAGATCCAAATCGTATCGATTGGCGCGGTGTCTATCGAGAACGAATACAAGAGTTGGTTCATGCAGTTCGTACTGGCCCACTTACCAAACAACCCGCATTCATCATGTCGGACCGAGACAAGGGTTTACTTCCAGCCGTGAAGAAGTTGTGTGCCCACGTCCCGTACTTCTACTGCTTTCGCCACGTGCTCGAGAACTTCAACAAGAAATTCAAGGCGAAGCTCCTGAGAAATCTGGTGTGTAGACTTGGTAGAGCCTCATTGCCTCAAGCGTTCAACGCTACTGTTAAATCGATGGAATTCGTCGACAATAGTGCCACTGTGTGGTTCCTCGACGTTGGAAGAGAAAAATGGTCAACGCTCTACAGCCTAGTCCTCAGATTTGGTGTGTTGATGTCGAATCACGTCGAATCCGTCAACGGTGCACTAAAATGCATCAGAAGCTTGTCGATTCTCGAGTGCTTGATGACCATCGAGTGATACATCGGCGAAAAGTTCTCCGATAACACCAAGCGCTGGGGGCCACTGGGGCAGTCATCGTCCAGCTACACAAGGGATCCCATGCATATGGGTCGCGTCTATGGCCTATGGCTACTCTAGCACGACGAACAGCATGACAGAGTACTGGGGCCTGGTGCACGGGCTGCGCCAGATTCAGCACAAGGGTTACGCTCCGCTGCACGTCATAAGCGACAGCGCTATGGTGATACAGCAGCAAACCCGATATCGGCCTCCCAAGAACCGGCGACTCCAAGGACTCTACCAGAAAGCCAAGCGGGTAGCGGACGTGCACGGGGTCGCTAGCTGGCGGCATCACTACCGTGCCAACAGCAAAATGGTGAATTTGGTCGCGAACATGGCCATGGATTCCGCCATGGATTCCGGGACCTCGATTCAAGCCACCGCTCCCGATAGACGTGGGTGAGGCCTTGAGCGCGGTGAGCTACTACTAGAACAGTGATGTCCTCCTGTGGTGTTTGCCGCCGCTGGTGTGGCAGACACTAACCAGGCAGCTTCCCCTTCTTTCCATACACGCCGCTCCCTGGATCATGCCGTTACATATGAGATATGGCATGAGCGAGCGGGTGGATGATTGGTGAGCGTTGATTAGGAAATGCATGTGTGTCGCGTTTGCTTGCTCAGTTGTGATTTTGCGCTCAAGTTGGTACGAATACAAGTTGAGCGTTCGTGGGAGTTCCAGCTCCCAAGTCACGTGTTTCCTGTCTTGCGACTCGTAGAACACCACACCTCCACTGGCTCGCCGAGGGCGACACGCAGTTCGAAGAAAAAAGATCATCAGCTCAAGGTCCCCCGACCTCAAAACACCACGCACATACTGGAGAGCTACTTCCACGCGGTGACCGAAACGACGACTTCGTCGGCACCCCGGAAGACCACCCTCTTAATCGAAATTACAGAGCAGTATAGACAACGAGTACGGATATGGGAGGTCTCAGGAAGTACCTCAATATACCTCACTTCATCATCATCATCTGTGAGCTGCTGCAATGCATTGCAACTGCATTGGCTCGCCCTCAAGCTCTTGTCGGTTGCTGGTGAGCCAACCAACCTTTGTTTGACAGCAAGGAATCTGCTTTCTCAGCAACTCCCTTTCGTTTTTCTGACTCACCAGAGCTTGCACTTGGCCTCCGGGTTCATGCTCGCGCCGCGTGGGCACTCGAACATCCGACTAAAGTCGTCGCTGTTGCGCATCACGCCGTTCACGCGCCAGCGCTCGGGCGAGTGTGGGTCCGTGCTCAAGCGGCGCACCATGGCCTCGTCGCTGCTCTTGGCGCAGAACGCCTGCGCGAACGCCACGAAGAAGAGCTTCTGTGCGTTTGCGGTCGACAGTTGCGGGGTTGTCCTTGTTTCGCTGCTGGCCCTAGACCCACCTGTGAAACCTGTTGCCTGCCCTCGCTCGCTGTCCTCGTCCGCCAGAAGCTTCTGGAACGCGCTGAACGCAAGCTTGACGCCGCCGTTGTCCGCGATGTTCTCGCCCAGCGTAAAGTTCCCGTTCACGTGGCCCAGCACACGGTTCGCGTCAAAGGCGCTCACCACGGGGAACGCGTCGTACTGGTCGACCAAACACTTAGCGCGCCTATCAAATTCCTGCTTTGTCAGATTGGTCCACCAGCCGACCATGTTGCCGTCGCCGTCGTAGTTGCGGCCCTGCGAGTCGAAGCCGTGCGTGAGCTCGTGGCCGATGATGCTGCCGATGGCGCCAAAGTTGCGCGCCGCCGGGAACTGGCTCGAGAAGAAGGGCGGCTGCAAGATGCCCGCTGGGAACACGATCTGGTTACCTGCCGGGTTGTAGTACGCGTTCACGTCGGCCGCCGTCATGTACCACTCGTCACGATCCACGGTCTTCCCAATTTTATTCACGGCGCGCTCGAACTGGTGCTGCGATAGGATCTGGATGTTGGTTGAGAGCGCGTCGGGCGAGAGTACGAACGGGAAGCGCTCCTGCTTGGCCGAGTGGCCAATGAGGTTCGTCACCAGTGCCAGCTTCTTGAGCGCTGCTGCGCGCGTGGCCGCGTCGAGCCACTGCAGCTTCGTCAGCCGCTTGCGCATCGCGGCCTCAAGCATCTGCACGAGCTCATTTGCGCGCACCTCGCCCTTGACGTCGAACTGCTTGAGGAAGTAGTACTTGCCGACCAAATTCGGGAAGAACGCTGTCGCCTGGTGCAGACACACTTTCCAGCGCGGCGAGCGCTCCTGCTGGCCCGACAGCTTCTTCTTGAAAAACGCAAAGGCAGCACTGATGAACGGCTCCGTGAGCGTCGGTGCAAAGTGCTGCACGTACTGGAACGTCATGGCCGCGCGCAGTGTCGTGAGGTCTGTCTCGGCTACGAGCTCCTCGGCGGCTTCGAAGAAGCTCGGCGTCTCGATCACGACCGTCGCCAGCGACGAGCCATTCGAATGCATGTCTAAAATGCCCGTCCCATTCATGTACGCGGCGAAGAGCAACGGGTACTTGGCCATCGCGTCGCTCATCTGCACGACGTTGTAGGTCTTGGTCGGGTCCGTGAGCTCCTCCTTGGGCACAAAGATCCGCGCCAGCTCGCTCTCAAAGTCCACCACGAGCACGTCGCTGCGCGTGGCATCCGGTTGCGAGTGGCCCGTGAGTTCGAACATGGTCGTGATGAACGTGCGGAAGGCGCCCAGCGTGTCGTTGCGCTTCGTTGCGTCCAGATAGTAGTCGCGGTCCGGCAGCGTCAGACCCGACTGCGACGCGTACAGTACATACTTGGTCGCGTCCTTGGCGTCGGGCGACACGGCCAGGCCTGTGAGGAAGTCCGGCCCCGTCTTTGCGAGCTCACCTGCTAGAGTGAAGAGCTCCTGCTTGCTCTTGACACCCGCGAGTCGCTGGAGCCCTTTCTGCAGCGGCGCGATGCCCGTGGCGTTGATCGCGCTCATGTTCATGCACGAATTGTACAGCTCGCCCAGGAAGGGCCAGTTCTCCGCCATGATGTCGCGCAGTACGGCCTCGTTGCGGTCCTGCACAGCTGTGAACGACGCGTACACGCTCGACTTCTCCGGCGGGATCTCGCTCTCCTGTACCCACTTGCCACACGAAAACTGGTAGAAATCGTCGCACGGGTCCACATCCTGGTCCATCATCGCCACGACCTCATCGGGAAACGCGTCTCGCCAGCTGCGCGTCGTGGTCTCGAGCGCGTTCTTGATCTGGTTCCTGCGCACGACCAAGTACACAATCAGTAAGAAGAGCACGGTCATGACGGCCACTGCGACCATGAAGAGCGCGCCCGTGCGACTCCGCTGCTGGAAGAATATGCCGTTCGCGCCGTCGAAGCGCTCGTCATCATCGTCATCACCATTGATGTCGTCCTCGTCGTCCAGGTGCGTCGACGTGGTCGATGTCGTTGTCGCCGGGATCGCGGTCGGCCGCTTGCGCTGCTGCACGGCGTCGCTCTCGTCGTCCTCCGAGTTCTGCACGGACAGCTTGCTGTACATCTGTTGCTTCTGCTTGTGTGACATAGTTGTCTGCTGCTGTCTACTGCTCTTGAGGCCGCCGTTGGGGAAGTGAGAGTGCGCGTCGTGCGTCTTGCTCGTGCGGTGCTTTTCTGGATATGCTGCGTCCTCTTGTTCCTGCCATCATCATGGAAAAGGTTGAGCGCGAACTGTTGAGACTCGATAAAGTACGTTTTAGACGCTAAAGTACGGATTCGTTAAAGTACGGTGCAAACTGAACCCATGTGGCCAGCACGCTTGTCATCGCAACGCAAGCAGGTGAGCATGACTCAGCGAGTTTGTACCTCTCATCGAACGCTATGCACCTGTACGCGTTCTCCGTCATGCTGATGACATAGGTCTCGTAGCGCTGCTGCAACCTGCATTCAGTGCCACTCGGTTGCGTTCATTATTATTAGATGTCAGCATGTCACTGAGCAGACGCAAGCGACGACGACTGTAACAGTGTCTATGAAGACGACTGTGTTGTCCAAGCAAGGTGGTCGCTTGTTTTGCGCCTTCTTCCACAAACGCTACTGACAATTCGCAAAGCAGGAAGTCAAACACATCCTCCGAATTACATGAGCACTGGTTAACCGATCCAGAGGCGATTTGTGCAAATCTATCCAATCTGTGCAACGCAAAATCAATACAATCCCACCGGACGCGCCCCGTTCCACCCATTTCTTCGCTCGACCCTTCGAAATTGCTACTTAGTCGAACTTGGTCTTGCTGCCGTTGTCTGAGGCGGCCTGCGCAGCCTGCACGGCGGTCTTGACGATCGACACGACGGTCTGCACGCGCTTGAACATCACCTGGCCCGTCGAGACCGTGATGAGCAGCATGAAGACGATGATCGCCCAGTACAAATGCGACAGCGTCGAGCTCACGTGCCTGACAGAACACAGAAGGAGCGAGACAATGGTTAGAATTGAGCCAAAAAGCTTCCTATCAACACAATCAAATACAGAACAAGCAATAACATATAATACGTACTTGCAGTCGTAGAGCGGGATGTCGTAGCCAATGTTCTCGTAGCACATGAGGTCCTGGACAATGCGGAAGACCAGCAGCGCGATCGCGAGCGCGCCCGGCACGAGGTAGAACTCGAGGTTCTTGTACGGGTCACGCTCGGCGTTGAGCTCCACGAAACGGTGGTGCTCCTTCTCGATCTCCTCGATCACGTCGTGACGGAACTTGAGGATCTGGCTGTGGCGCCCCATCTTCGCGCCGTGGTCGAAGATAAAGATCGCCCCCTGGAAGCACAGCTGGTGGTGCGCCTCGAGTTCCTGCACGGGCACATACTTGCAGTTGCGGCCCGCGATCGACTCCATCTCGCGCTTGTACTTGAGCAGCGCCTTGTCCTTCATGTTGACGTTGTTCGCCTCGGCCGTAGCCTCCAGCAGCGTCTTGGCCTCAGGGAAGATCGACGCCTCGCGGAACAGCGCCGCGTACGTCTTGATGTACGTGTACAGCTCGCGGGACGTCACGGGTGTGCCGTGGATCATTTTCGGGCACAGGTTCTTCGGGTCAAAGAGGTCGTCCAGGTACGACGTGAGCAGCTCCAGGAAGCGCGTGTCGATCGCTTCGACAGATCCATCGTACTCGCGCTCCGTGACTTCGTGACCCGGGTGCGGCAGCAAAAAGCAAGCCACCTTCTCGAAGCACGAGCTGATCTGCTCGCGCGTGTCGGCCAGGTCCTTCTGCTTGCGCGACGCTAGCAGCTCCTTCATGTACGTCTTCATGTCCTCGCGCTTCTCCTGCAGCGTCTGCTTGCGCGAGAAGTCCTGCCAGTCGCGCACGAGGAAATCGAGGCGCTGGAACGGCCGCGGGAGGCCCTCGGCGTCGGCGAATTCCACATCGGTGACGCCACCGTCTTCGTCGTCTCCAGTGTCCTTCACGCTGGACACACTGCGCGTGGACATGGTCGACAGCGACTTCTCAAGCGCGGGAGGCATCGAGTCTTCCGAGCGGCCAAAGAGCGCCATTCTGCTCGATTGCACGAGAGCACGACAATACACAAGCTTGGTGAGCCAGCCATGCTGCTTCAAAGACGCATAATTAAACAAACACAATCGTACCGTCCGTATTCTGTGAAGAGTGCCAGGTGCTGCAAGTTGTCCTCCTGCACACGCTTGTCAACGTTATAGATCTGGTACGAACTGAGCAGTGTGCTCAGTCCAAAGATGCTCGCCGTGAGCATCTGCGAGGTCTCCGAGTCGAACATGCCCTGCGTATCGATGAGGAAAACCGCGATGTCTTCGCCCGTGTCGCTCTTGCGGATGAAAGGCGTCTCCCACATCCAGATGCCTGTCGTGTTGCGCTTGCGGCCGGCGCGCCACGAAAAGCCCTTCTCACCGTGAGTCTGCTCCATGTTCGAGTTGCCTTCGAGCTTGCCCTCGCCTGAGCCTTCGACGCCCGCGAGCACCCAGTCCTTCCACGCCGTGCCCTCGGCGGCGTCCGCACCTTCCTTGAGCACGCGCCCGTGGGTCGCGTGACGCAAGTAGCGCAGGAACAGGTCCAGGACGAAGGACTTTCCCGTGCGGAACGCGCCGACGACCGACACGATCGCCACCTTCATGTCTTCTGGCACCTGCGCATCAATACGTTAGATACAGATTTACGTGGCATGGTCAGTTCATGTCTTTCTCTTTAATAAAGAGCCCATAGAGAAACCCTCTTATTACCTTGTGGAAAATCTCGCGCAGCGCATCTTCGTCGAGCTCAAAGTTCGTGCCTTCGTCGTTAATGCTCACAATCTAACATAACGCAATCCCACCACATCCACACAGCACGTACAGTCAGCGCCATTACCAACCAACGCTCAAAACATATCATACACATCCGCAGAGCGCACATGACGCGGGCAACTCGAGGCATCTAAGTGAATAAGTGAGCCAGGCGATCGTGTCTTTGCGTGCGTACCTGGCGCGCCTTTGGGATCTCCTCCTCCGACTTGATGAGCTCTTCCACGGCGCTCACGGGTGCAGGTGGTGGCGTCGTGACAGCAGGAGCTGGTGTAGCGGCGGGAGGGGAAGGGAGGGCGTCGGCCATGCTGTCTATCTGTCGTTGCGGCTTCTTCACGTGCGAGCCTGAGGGCGTTTCCTGATTTGCCAGTGTTTTGTTTATGAGGTGAGAAAGGGAAAGAAGGGAGAAGGGTACTGTGGACAATCCTACAAAGTACGAATATTTGTTATCATCCCCCCCTTCTTAATAGCTTCAAAGGACATCTCAGTGCAATCGACCCTGTTAGTTTGTAATAAAGTAGTAAAATGCTGATATAGAAAGGCTATAATCGCAAATACCTCTCCAATTTGTTTTCATGAATCTCTTCTGTTTGATGGGCATGATGGATACAACAAAGTGGCTGCACGAAGAAGAACAACAGCAGAGAACAAGAATAATGAGAAGACACATACATGTTTCATCGAGCGAGCGCTTGACAATATGAGCAACGCCACAAGGCGTTGCCAATATGTAGGGCGTATAGAAAGGAAAGGAGATTCGCGTGTATTCTTATTAAGTAAGTCTCTTACTACCGCACTGGAAGGTTTCACAGTAGCACAAACTTGGCTTCAATGAGAGTTCGAGTCCTGCGAAACTTCTGATATTCCAGTTGGTGATGCGAACGTGTTCCCACCAGGACTTGGCCGTCGTCACAAGTGCCAGCAGCAATTGCGATTCGTACTGTGTGCTGAACCTTGTCGGGCACTGCGCTCTGGACGCGTGCATAGCGATGATAGCACTTGCAATTGCAGTCCATCTGATGATCACTGTCAACTCAATCTCTCCGCGAACACCTCAATTGCGTTATGAAGGCTCGACTGAGAGTTCGGCCGCGAAAGTGGTCTGAGACTGGGCAGCTTTGCTCGCAAACTAATGCAGTCATCTGCCAGTCAAACTACATGTTGAGTGGGATGGGTCGATACTCGACAACGCGAACTTTGTTGAGTGAATGCACTTTGTGCCGATGGTCAAGACCGCTGTCAAGGCCGCGCAGGACAGCAGCAGCAAGACCAAGTTCGACTAAACTGTAGCAACAGGTGCATAAATCTCCGATCTTTACGGGTCGAGTGAGTATCTGCTTTCAAGTACATACATGGAGGCAGAAAGAGCGCGTGCTAGGTGGGGATTCTGTAGTGATGTTGCTTGCATGTTGGCTAGTTGCACAATTACCCCCGCTGGATCAAACGAACGGCGCCCTTTTGCTGCTTCGTTCAGCTTCCATTGGTATCGTTCGCTCATATGCTCAGGTGTGAACGAAGACGCAGAGCACATCGCCACGGGGTGTAGGGATACCCGCAAGAACAGAAGCTATCTGGATGTCATCGAAAATGGGAAGAACAGTACTTCCAAGTACGAATACACAAATTCATAAATCACAATTTCATGACTTTCATCTCAATACAACAACAGACATGCACCAGCCACAACTGCATCCGAGCCTCGCGGAGCGCCACAGTCAGCACGTACCACGGTCGCAGAAGCCTCGCTCCTTGCCGCACACCGAGAAATCCCGCAACTCATTGCCACCTTCGACTCAATAGTCCCGTCAAATCCTCGAATACGTCTCCGTCCACATCGAAGTAGCCACGAAGCGCCTGCGAGTCCACAACCTCGTCGATCATCGCGTTGGCCGCTTCAAACTTTTTGGTCGCGATCACCGCTGTATAATGAATGCTCAAACGACCCAAAGCGTCACTTCGTTGTGAGTCCGCGGACACCAAATTGCGTAGCCGATGGCGCCTTCTCTAAGCGCGAGGATGAAGAGACCAAACGCGATCGAAGCACTGACATACCTTCTTGGTTTGTCCACATACGTGTACGCGTTCCACCAAGACTTGACCACAATCACGAGCACGTGCGCCTCGTATGCTTGTTGGACATCGTCGAGCACAGCGTCCCGGACATAATCCCCACCTATGTATCGAATGGCCAACCTCGTTGCAAGGTGATGTCTCCACGAGCTGCACGACTGCCTTGTGAAGGCCCAGGCTGAGAAGTCGTCCGTGATCCTCGCTCGCTAGCTGAAACAAAACACACATGTGAGCAGTTTAAACAAGTCGATCCGAAGCAGCATGTGCACGATCATTCTCCCGCAATCAGGACCAACCTCTCCGTCAAATCCGCGCCCATGTCGTCGATGTCTTCAACCACGAGGTAGCCACGGAGTACTTGCGCAGACTTCGGATGTGCCAGTCACCATCACTTCTTGGCACTTGAAATTTCGGAGGCGCGCTTCCTGCCGTTCGAGAAGTGTTGCAGGCAAATGACTCATCCGCGTCATTGAGCTCTTGAGGACAGCGGAGAGCGTGAGCCTGCGGCTCATCTTCACTTGGTGCTTCGACGAGAAGGAAATGCTGGAATCGTGCGAACGGACCAAATTGGCTTTGGCTCAGTTTCGAGGATGCGTTGAGCGCCAGGACGCGGCCACAGCCACATTGGCGTTTATCGGGCGCTGCATCTCGAACGCGTCAATTTTTCGCGTGTGAGACGCCAATTTTTGTCACGTCTGTGTTTTGTCGTTAGGACATCTCACTATCACGTATCGATCGGTGTCCATTTTGTGAGGTTGAAGTTGTACTCATGTCACAGAATCCAGCATTGTGGCCTGAAGCCATTTCAGATCTGAATACTGGGACGAGTGTCTCGTGCACATCTGCTTCGCGTATGTGTATGTCTTGCGTATGTTGCTTTTGTCTCGTCGTGTTCGTCTCAAATGCACGCAGGGAGGATCCCGATCGGTTGGTGGATATTTGATTTGCGCCTCGAACACCAAAGATGATGACAAATGGCGTCGTAAATTGGCCAACTTAGTGAACCTTGCGATCTCGTGCTTTATTGTGGCAATGCATCGAATGGCGAAGGCGAGAGAGAGCTTTAGGACAACTATGACAAAGGCGTCGAGCTTAGTTTTATAAGCAAGGACGCATCGATGATGATCATGAGGTGGCCAGTGAGTGAGGATGGCCGTGCTAACTGGCTGCCGGCGAAGAAAGATCAACTGGTTGCTCTTCCCTTCTCTGCTGATTTATTTCCCAGGCACGAAGGCCACGTCCATCATAGCGTCCGTCATTGTATCCAATGCTACTGTGGTAGCCATTAATGAGTGGATTGCAGCTGCGCTCGTGTTAGCCATACGGAATGAACAAGACCAGGAAGAGCTATCTTCGTTGCCGGGATATCTAGGAAGTGAAACACGTGTACATGTTTGTTTAACGAGCCCTGTATCACGTGCATGCAACTTGGAACAATTCAAGTAAAAAATCGATACACGCACGCGCGTGCTCACTGCTCTTTCGGGCTCGAGCTTCCGCTCTTCATTCGTTTGGGCGACGATCCCCCGCTGTCGGCCCCATTCGCTTCTGCCTCAATTTGACGCCCTCTGAAAACAGTCTCCTTATCGTCTTCATCTGCATCATCTGCATCATCTTCATCATCGTCATCGTCATTGTAATGGTAGCCGTTCTCGTCATTCTCACCATCCTCATCGCGGCCACCTTCGCTCTCGTAGTCGCTGCCCTGCTGGTAGAGCCCAAGATCTTCCGCGACGTCGTCCATGTGCTCAATGTCCACGTGAACGGCGAGCAGCTCCGAGCGCAGTAGAGCCTCGATGAGCTTCTCGGCGATCTCGCGCTTCGGATCACGGATCGACGCGTTCCGGTACTTCTGCCAGCCGATGAGAAGCGTTGCGTCGTTGAGCCAGCGCGGACAACAGATCGCGTCCTGCGGGTCGTCGTCAGGCGCGTCGATGTAGATGCCCTCGTCGTTCGATGCGCGCACGTCCCACTCGGACTGGTCGGACTCGTGGTACTGTGCCCACCAGTCGCGCGTGATCGTGACCAGCGCCGGTAGCACGTGCGTTATGTATTCGCTCTGGATCGAGTCCGGCACCGGCACGTTGATGCGCGCAACACGAGCGCCACCGCTTTGTTCTTCGTCGTCGTGTCTTACCATTGAGTGCGCAATTTCGAGAGTGAGGGCGCTTGCTAGCTGCTCAGCAGTCTACTTTTTATCCGATATTTTGTTGTTTTTGGTTAGCAGTTTATCCTTTTATCCTTGGCCGCAATCACACCCTTTTTGACCACACACAATTCAAGTAGCTAAATATTCTTTACGTTAAGACTGTATTCGACTTTCATGGCTCTTTTTTATCCGATAAAGAAACGCGAATTTTTTGTGAATTTCAAAATCTGAAAGCGATCTTTTCTATTCCGTATTGCTTCTTTTTTTGCGAAAAATCAGAAGCGCTCCCAATAAAACTGCTAATAAAAACTGTTCTTATGGGAGCGTACCGAGACAATAATAATAATATTGAGCCGTTGACAACGGCCTTGCTGGTGGCGGTTGAGTGAGTCTCTGGGCTGCAGGCATGTGTCACGAGCGGCGTATGACTCTTGTGTAGTGGATTCTGTATCGTGGCTGGTGTCGGACAATCATTCAGTGTGGACAATCATTCAGTGTGAACAATCATTCAGTCGGACGAGCGAGCGTACAGAAAAACAGAAAAGTTCTGAAGCGCTTCGTCCGACCAAGGTGAACCAGTGCTTTTCGATAATGTAATTCTCACTGTTAACGTTATCCCCACCAACGGACTGACTCAGTACCATCACTCACACTGCCATTGCAGCAGCTTCTGATACTTGCGTGTACGCCGGCTCACCTGGGTTCGTCACACGCTTCCTCAGCGACTGACTGGACAAAGTCTTACTCTCAGTCTCATTTTCACTCTTGTCTAGAATGTACGACGGCAGACAGCGCTCCACGCAGTTCTTCACGAGGCCGCGATCGAACGGGTTTTGAAACTTGCCCTGCTCCGTGCGCATGTGCTGGTACCGGTGTGAGTTCATCACCTCGTTCGTCGTCAGGTTCTTCGCCGTCAGGTACACGTGGAAGCCGAACAATTGCGCCACGGGCAGCAGCAGCACGCCAAAGTACACGAGCCCCACGAGCAGCAGGAACCGGAAGCCGTGCAGCGACCAGTACAGGTACAAGATGTACTCGAGCAGCGCGATATCGACCGCAAGCATGCCCACGAACGCCATAAAGTACACGTAGTTGTCGCGTCCGACACAATTGTCCACGAACGGGCAGCTACAAAATAGCAACAATAGAAAATGGTTGCTGTCAGTCAACGGCGACACAGACATGCAGTGGATCATAGCAGGCAGTGAAAAGCTACGTACTGGTGGTCGAACTGGTGGATGCACGTCTTGCACACGCGGCAGTGCTTGGAGCGCAGCGGCCGCTGAATGTGACAACTGTGGCACAACGGCCTGTCGAGGCTGCTGCTGTTGGCATTATCATCTTCGCTGTGGCCTGTGCCGATCATGGCGTCAATCTCGTCCGCGTACTCTTTCTCAAAGCGCTCATCTTTTCTCACGTCTCCCGGACTCGTGCGCTTGGTGAGGAAGAAGAAAACCCACGTGACACAGTTCCAGATCAGGTGCGGTACGCAAATACACTTCCTCTCAGGCATCGCCGGCATGATCACCGTCACGCACAGAAGCGTGGCGCCCACGATGTTCGCGAGCACAAAGTAGTACGGCGCGCGACTGGTCTCCCACCACGCGAGAATATTCCAGCGGTTGCGAAACTCCTGGCGCGCCAGGTACGTCGACACACGCTTGTAGCCCTTGAGTACCGCGAGGTCGTAGGGCGTTCGGCCCTGCAGGTCCTTGGCACTCATGTCGCTCTCGAGCTCCTCGACAAGGTACTGGACCATCGAGAGTTCGCCACGCATGGCGGCGAGATGCAACGGCGTCTGGCCAAACCGGTCCGGGTCGTCCGTGCGCAGCCCGAGGTACTGGAACACGGACACGATCTCGGTCGCACCTTTGTACGCCGCCCAGTGAATCGCACTGTCCCTGTCAATGTCCACTAGGCTCACGTCTGCGCCGTTGCGGATCAGGTACATCACGAGCAGCGGGAAGCCATTCTGCGCCGCGATGAGCAGCGGCGTGCGCTGCTTCATGGCATCTGCGCAGTTCACGTCCACGCCGAGCTTCACGAACATCTTGAGCGCCACGAGGTTGCCCGCCGAGCACGCCCAGTGGATCGGGTGCAGCTTGACCGAGTCCTCACTCGGCAAATCCATCGGTGCATTCGCACTGTGTAGATACTCAAGCAGCTCCGCACTGCCTTTCTGCGCGGCCCAGTGCGCGAGCGTGTGGCCCATCGGGTCTCGCGCACGCACCATCTCACTGCTGCGCGCTTGTGCAGTCGACAGCAGCTCGCGCATTCGCTCAATGTTATTGCGCTTCGCACACATGAAGAGCTCTTCTAGCGCCGTGAGCTCTCGCGCAGGCGGTGGCGGCGGCATGTGCTGAGCTCCTGGTAACGGCGGTGCGATGGCGTTGGACGAAGCGCCATTGCGCAGTTGGAGCTGGAATCCTCTGCCTGCCGCGCTCGGTGCGTGGCCGTGACTGTGACCGTGACTATGACCGTGGCCGCGGCCGTCGCCGTGGCTGTGGCCGCAGTTGTTGTGATGCTGGCTGCTGGGCTCTTCCTGGATCGCGAGCGCGAGCGCATGCGGCACCGTCGCCATACTTCCTTCTCCGCCTTCTCCGCTCTGATCCGAAACATGCGCGTGTTGCTCGAATGTCGCTCGAACAAAAGATTTAAAATGCGGATTTAGATTCACTAAATTCGCTTCCATGCTAGAAGAGTGTGCAAATGGTTGGCAAACAGCTTGAAAAAGTATAAATATACTTTTTCAAGTTGTTTGCCAACCATTTCACAAAACCCGCGATTCATTAGTATAACCCTTCTTCACCACTGTTGGCGGCAATAGAGCAAAGAGACAGGTAGACGAGCATGGTGGGCAAGCGGAGCTTCGCGCAGGCGACCGGCGGCGCTGCAGCGAAGAAGCCCAACAACAGCAATAACAGTAGCAGCAGCAATGGCGTAAAGAAACACAAGCGCAGCCTGTCTGCGAGCGACGAGAAGCTGCGCAAGACCAACGTCAAAAAGGCGGAGCCGGTGGTGAACGTTGCGCGCAGCGCCAACTCCAACTGGCTGGCGCTCAAGAGCAAGATCCAGGCGGGAGACAAGCCCAAGAAGAGCGACAATGCGAACGTGGAGAAGAAGCGCGACCTGGACGTGCGTGCGCACAAGCTCAAGACCAAGGAGGCGAAGCAGCAGAAGCGCAAGCAGGAGCGCACGGCTGAGTGGATCGACAACGTGCGCATCCTCGCGATGGATTGCGAGATGGTCGGCGTCGGCTTGTCCGGCAAGACGAGCGTGCTCGCGCGCTGCAGTATTGTCGACTACGACGGCAACGTCGTGTACGACAAGCACGTGCGCCCCGTCGAGAAGGTCACAGGTAAGGAAAAAATGTGTGCTTCACGTGTGCTTTGATACTTGATTGTGGCTCTCATACTTACTCGCCGTGTGGCTGCTCTTTGATACCAAATGGTAGATTTCCGCACGCACGTGAGCGGTATCCGGTCGAGCAGCTTGAAGCACGCGATCCCGTTCGCGCAGTGCCTCAAGGAGGTGGGCAAGCTCATGAAGGACAAGATCATCGTGGGCCACGCGCTCAAGAACGACTTCCAGGCGCTCATGTTCACGCCACCGAAGAACTTGATCCGCGACACGGCGCGCTACCGCCCGTACATGCGTCGAAAGATGAACGGCACGGTACGTCATGAAGCATCAAATGCGTATGCTATCATCCGTGCCATAGGACTCATTTTTTGTTAATTGCTGCTGCTACTGCTGTGTATTTGTAGAAACTGTTCCCAAAGTCGCTTAAGCACCTGGCTGAAGAGGTGCTCGGGCTCCAGATCCAGGGCGGAGAGCACGACTCGGTACGGCCTTCGTATTGACAGATCATTCCTGTATTCATTGACCTCATGGCTAACGACTCTTTGACTGGATATTACCATGATAGGTGGAAGACGCCCGCGCGGCGCTGCAGCTGTACAAGAAGGAGCAGTTTGTGTGGGAGAAGTACCTCCAGTCGGCCAAGAACCCGGGCGCGCTCGCCGGTGTCGCGCCGGCGCTGCCTCGAGCGGCCGAGAAGCCCAAGCAGAGCGCTGAGCTCAAGAAGGCACTCGACTTGGACGATGATGAGGATGACGAGGATGGCGTGAGCGACGATGAGGAAGATGCTGAGAGCAAGACGAAGAGTGGCAAGCTGCTGGTGCCGGACTCGAAGGACCTCGCGCTTCTGGAGTACGCTGAGTAGACACAACGACACCAGCACGTGGCATAGACATTTAGACGTACACGTGACGACTGCATGAATGATCCTGTTTATCACACAAAGCCTGATGGTTAGTAGTGTGAATGCGAGCCAGAGCGAAGGGCGTTTTCGCGCGTGCTTGCATGTTGAGAGACGTGTCGTGATGCAGGCGAGCGAGGAGAAAAAACTCAGCAAAGAGCTCGTCCGTCAAAAGAAGTGATGGTCACTTAAAAGCAAGTTCAGATATGAATACTTCAAAGACGGAGATTTTGCTGTTGTTTCTCTATGAGTCCATCGAGTGATGAAGCTGTATTTCTCTGCTACTTGAATGTATTTTTGCGACAACCTTTCGTCAGCAAACCCTCTCAGAAGTGATTGGATATGTCCCCTCTTCGTGCGAGCTTGCACCTAGTTTTCCCATTTCCGTGCTCGCTCACTCAGACAGGCAGCAGCCCAGCAGACGCCATGAGCATGAAGATGCTGGACGAGGACGTCCACTACGCAGATGGCGAGTCGCAGCCGTCGCACGGGACGGACGTGGCGACAGAAGAAGACAGCGGCGGAGGGCAGCGCGACTCGCGACCCGGCAGTCGCTCGCGGCTGCTCAAGCAGCGCAGCAACAGCTCGAGCACGTCCGCCCCCTCGAGCTCGTCGTCGCAACGCAAGAAGCGCGAAGGAAGCAACAGCAGCAGCAGCGGCATTGGCGCGTCGACAGCAACAGGAGGAGCAGGAGGTAGGCCACCTAGAAAGCCCGTGCTCCCCTTGAGCATGCTTTCCTTGTCTGCTGCGGGTCAGGGAGGAGCGGACGACGACGCCGTGTTCACTCCTCCTTCGTCGTCTTTAGCGCAAGTTAACTCTACTACTTGTCTTGTCGCGCATTCCGTAGTGCATGACGGAGATGACGATGAAGACGACAGCGGTGGCGGCGGCAGCAGCAGCGGCACTGGGCTTCGCGGGAAGGACAAAAACGCGCGGCGCCGCAAGAGCCAGCAACGGAAGAGCGGACCCACGGAGATCTCAGTTGACATAGGCAGCAAGCGCGGGCCGAGCTACACTTCGCCACCTCGGGCCGCGGTTGAGGGAAAGTTCCGGTACCTCAAGCCCGAGGAGATCCAGCGCGGGCGTCTTCTCAAGTACGACTTTGCCGTGATCGCGAACCGCAGCGTGAAGTTGCCGAGCCGCGTGGGGCAGTTTCTCAGCGATTGTCTGTGCTGCTGCTGTTCACCTGGCGGTAGTAGCAGTAGCACATTCAGCGAGAGTAGCAACCACGAGCGCATGGGGTTCCGTCGTCTGTGTCTCGCGAACAGTCCGCTGTTGCGCGAAAGCGAAGACGAGCATCGCCGGATTGTGGACAAGTTGTGCGGTCAGGGGCTGCTGGTCGACATCATCGATGGCGGTCACTCGAAGGGCGAGATGAACTCGGCGTACTTCATTCTGCTCATCCGCGCGGCGGACGAAGTCGTCAACACGTACGTGGACCGGTTCCGCTTCCACTTGTGGTTGGAGCACGGCGCCGTCGCAGACATGGAGCACGATATTGTCGGCCGCAATGACCCACCAACTCCCGCCGAACGGGTTCAGATTGTCGACTACATCATCGAGCAGCGCGCGAACATCACGACACGAGACCCGTGGATCCACGATATGTTCCCGATGCACGACAAGCAGTTGACGGACAAGCTGATCTCGAAGTGGATCACATCGTGGCGCGTCGTGGAGCTGGTGGACAAAAAGATTCTGAAGCAGCTGCGCTACAACTTTGGTGAGAAGGTGTCGTACTACTTTGCGTTCTTCAACTACTACAACCACTGGCTGATCCCGATCGCCGCGGTCGGAATGCTCCTGCAGATCCTGCACGGGTTCGTTTCAACTGAGACGTACATGCGCATCCTGCCGTTCTGGGGCATCGGCGTGTCCACGATCTGGTCGTTTACGTTTTTGAAGTCATGGGAGCGCAAGAACGCGTCGATGCAGTACGAGTGGAACAAGAAGCTACACGTGAAGCAGATCGAGTACGCGAACAAGTATTTCTTTGGCGAGAAGAAGGTGAACTCGCTCACGGGCGAGATGGAGACTGTGTACCCAGCGTGGCGCCGTATCCCCAAGTACCTCTGCGTCGTGTTGTTCATGCTGCTTCAGATGGTGATCATGCTGATCCTCGTCGCGGTATGGGTGACGATCTACGAGATGCTCAAGGCGAAGTACACGGAGAGTCACATCTTCTCGACACAGTGGTTCCTGATCCTGCTCGAAGGTATGGTGTTTGGCATCTTCGTGGACGTGATCCAGTGGAATATCGTGGTGACGAAGATGGGAGCGCTGTTCACACACTGGGAGAACTACCGCACGGAGGAGCAGTACGAGCGCGCGCTGATTCGAAAGCTGTTCCTGTTGGACTTTTTGAACTACTACACGTGGTTTTTCTCGCTCGCGTTCGTGTTTGTGATCCCGGGCTTCGGTGACTACCTGACGAACTCGCTGAACCACATGACGTTTGGCGACGCGATGAACTGCTGCTTCGGGCCGTACGTGGACCAGCACGGCGTCTGCATCATGTGCCCGCTCGGTCCGAAGGATGCGACGTGCATCGAGTGCGTCGGGTACTTCACGTTTGACCGTCATCACGTGGACTTGAGTGCGATGTTTGTGACGCCAATCGTGGTGACGCAGCTGCTGAACATTGCGCTCGGCGTGCTCATGCCGAAGCTCGTGCGCATGCGTCGCGAACACGCACAGGTGTCAGCGGATGCAGAGGCGCAGAAGCGCGTGATGGACGCGGGCTCGATGAAGATCCTGGGCTCGCTGGACTACGAGGACAAAAAGTCGTCGCAGTTTGGCAACAAGTCGAACGCGCGGTACCTAGAGTACACGGCGTCGGAGATCGAAGTGTTGAACAAGAAGGCGCGCGAGATTCTGTTCGACAGTGAGCAGGACAGCTACGACCCGTACAACGACTTCCACGCGCTGACGGTGCAGTACGGCTTCACGGTCATGTTCTCGATTCTGTGGCCGCTGATGCCGTTCGCGTGCTACTTGATCAACATCCTCAAGTTCCGCACGGACGGGTACCGCCTCTGCAAGACACTGAAGCGACCGATTCCGCGCCGCGCAAACGGAATTGGCGCGTGGAAGGGCATCTTGACGGTGTACGCGTACATTGCGGTGATTGTCAACGTGCTCTTGATCTGCATCTCCACCGGCGCGCTCGAGTTCTTTGATGACACGTGCGTGCGCGACATCCGCAACCAGCTGGAAAAGCAGGGCAAGACGATGAACGACTTCGTGCTCGGCCCCGACTTCGGCTGTCTGCACGTGACGTGGCGGCTGCTGATCATCTTGATCTTGGAGCATTTGCTGATCGGCGCGGCATACCTGATCATGACGCGCGTGCCGAAGGTGCCGAACTGGATTCACATGGTGATGAACGCGCGAGAGAATCAGTTCAAGGAGCTCTTGCGCGACCACGAGCACGATCTGTTCCCTCCGACGAATGGAAAGAAAGAGCTGAACAGCAGTCGACGCAAGGAGGGCAGTGGCGACGCGAGTGGCGACGATGCCTCGAAGGAGAAAGGAGTGCGGCTGTCCGAGTCGCGCATCGACATTGTCGGCCTCGTGAGTCGCGCGAACCGCATTCCAGCGGGGATGGAGAGCGAGTTTATCTCGCGCAACATCTCGATCGAGTCGGTCACACCGCATTCGGAGCGCGACTTGAGTGACCTGGAAGTGCCGAGCAGCAACGGCTACCGCTCCAAGGCTCGGGAGCAACTAGCGCGCCAGTGGTCTGCCGAATCGGACTAGAGCTGCCGATGATGAGGAGAAATGCGAGAGGGCATACCGAGACGGACCACTCCCCGGTGTGTTTGTGCGTACGGTGCATGGCCCCTATGTATTTGATTTAACATTCATACACGTGTGCATATTCCTCTCTCATCATGAGAGAGAGCTATGAACTTGACTCTTCGGTGTTTTTCCAGGTTTCTCTATGATCTATTCGTCAATGGTGTAGTGCCCAGGTGCGTCGAAAACCAGGTCTCGAAGTCCGAGTTGGCGGAACTGATAGCCGCGCATGGCGTTGATCGGGTCGGTATCCGCAGTGAACTTCACGCCTTCGTAGGTGTACCCGGTATTCTGCACGCTGAGCGAGTGGATGTTCACAGTTGCGCCGTCGCAAGCGGAAATGCGCAGCGCACCGTCGAGAGCCAACTTATGGATCGTGACATCCCCCGTGCCATCGACGACGAGCGTCGAGCGTTTGGAGATGCGGATGTCCGCAGGCGACGGGAATCTGGAGCGCAGGATCGACTGGCTCGGCGCAAAGCTCGGCGCAAACACGAGCTGTGGCCCCGAGCAGTCGAGTGGGATGCCCAGCCATTCCTGTTTCTCAGAAGAAGCTGAGTCATCAAATGCGAATGCACTGCCCAGCACTACTGCGAGCTTTTCTCGGTTGATAGCGAAGAGGTCGTGCTCAGCTGAGCCAGCGCACTGCGGCGGGATGTCTTGCTGCGCCTTGGCTCGTGCACTATCGACGTCATTCTTGCAGGGCGAGTAGACCAAAGCCGGCGGGAAGAGCACCAGGCCGATGCGGTTCTGCTGCAGGTTCTGCTTTGCCACGTGGTCAGATGGAGGTGCTGCTGCTGCAGAGGCGAGAAGGTCGCGGAACTCGACGAGGAGCTTGGGGTAGTCCTGCATCATGCACTCAAGGCGCGCGGGGGACTTGAAGCTCTTGCCGTCGCTGCTGTACTTTGGGTTGAAGAGCTCGGGCACGAAACCCTTGGAGGCGTTCAGGATCGTGTTGTACGACGCGAGCTCGACCACAAAGTGGTTGATGTTGCCTGGAAAGAGCGAGAAGTTGGTGCTTGGGTCGTTCGCATCGCCGTCAGGGAACTGCTCGTGGGCCTTCGTGCGCAGGAACTGGTCGAGCTCGTGGTACTCGACGTTGAAGAGCGCGGCGACCTGGTCGTTCTCACCATCGTTTGCTGTCTGTGACGGCTTAGAGAAGCGCACGACAGCCCCTGAGGCGTCCTTGGCCTTGCGCTGCACGCTCGTGAAGTTGAACGCCCACTGGTTGCGCACGGACGCGCCGAGCATGGGTAGAAAGCTGTTGACAATGAGAAAGTTGGTGTCCTGGAAGAAGTGCACGTACTGCTTCCCCTGCTGCTGCCACGCGGCCGCCAGACCGCTGCTGTGCAACAGCGAGTGCACGTCACCGTGTCCATGCGGCTTCATGATCATCACCTGTCCTTGCTGCTTGGCATTAGTTACAGGCTCGAGCGCCAACTGGAGCCGCTGGTCATTCACCTGAAGACACGGCACTTTCTCCTGCTTGATGAGCGCCACCTGCTGCTGCTCCATGCCGAAGAACGCATTCGCGACGAGGAACTCCCATGTGGCCTCGTGCGTCACGTCGGACGTCATGATCGCCAGCGGGATGCGGACATCTTTACTACCGTCAGGAGCACTCGCACTATTCGCCAGCGCCTGCAGCGCCAGCAGGTGCTGGATGTACGTCTCGAGGTAGCTCTTGCCCGTGAGCGTCTCGACGGGCAGCTTGAGCTTGATGCCTGCGTACCCCAGACGTTCGCCCAGTCCGCCGGCGACGACCACAAATGCGCTCTTGCCGATGTGCTGCAGTCCGATGGCCTCGAGGTCGCGGTAGAGCGTCGAGTCCAGCTGCGCGACGCTGAGCGGCGTGTCAGCACCGCTATCGTCTGTCGAGCGCGGCACGGACGGGAGCCAGTCGGTGTACTCGTCCTGCGACTGCGCAGTATCATTCGACTGCAGCTGCGCGCGAAAGAGCTGCGTCGCGTTGCGCAGGTACGTGTCGAGGCCGCCGCGATACCAGCCCTCAAAGTGCAGCAGTTGCGCGCGCAGCGATGACAACGACGACGCGTCACCATCTGCAAGCGCGTCAAGCATGCGGCGCTGCTCCCACTTGGTCAGCGCGGCCAGTACGCGCGCGTACAGTGACTCATTGGCGTCGCGGAGGCTCTCGCTCGTGGCCATCGTGGTTGTTTCCTGCCAGATTCAGTTCCTCCCTTGGGAGGGCAACGAAAGGGGACAAAAGCAAATGTGGGTGTGACTTGCCGTCAGGTTGCGAGGTGAAGGTACAAGAGATGTGGGACCCGGTCACAAGGGACTGGCCGGTGCTGCGGTTCGACTATCGACCCCTAATACAATGCGAGTGGGGATGGTCATGATGAAGAGAGTGAGAAGGTGATGGATGAACAGTCTTACGAGCGTTGCTCTTGTGTGTACTGGATTGGATTGTCATTATGCTGGTGTCATTACAACATGCATGCTACGTAGCTATCGACATGATTGATTGAGAATGTGGGTGCCACAGAGAACCACACACGCGCTCCCCATTCGCAAGCGAACGAAAGGCGCGCGAACGATGAGTCCCTCCCGCACCACGACTGCTCTGTGCACTGCGTATATCATCAGCCGCATGGGGGCATCGCATTGCTGATGGAAAGTTAAAAAGTGCACGCAACGTATGCAAAAATAGACACATGCATACAAAAGGCAAGACGAATGTACCACGAGCCGCCCCGCTTCGGCGCCGAGAATGCAACAGCCCCCGCGCATCGCCCGCAATGGGATCCGCACGGGCGCCGCTGAGAAGCCGAACCGCACTCCCAACGAGTCAGGAGCGCGGAAGAATCTCCTCTCTCGGTGCAACCGACGGCGCCACATCCTCCCGACCGCAGCAGCAGAGACGCGAATCAAAGAGCTACGCTAGCACATACACGCACATCCGCCACTCGCATCCCCACTCCGAAAAGCGAAAGCACGAGCAAACGAATACGCGCACACACACAGACGCAAACTCAACCACTCGCTCCTCCACAGACGATCAGGAAGATACAGCGCAAGCAAAGCGCGAGACGACCACGTGGCGGAAAGTCGGTATCAGCCCCAAATTTAACTGCAGCGCATGGAGAAAGCGCCAGACTCCGCGCTTCCGAGGATGCGCGAAGGCCCGGCGAGACGGACAGCTGGTGTAAAGAGGCACCGGAGGATACAGACACACGCATTGATGGACATGCACAGGGAGATGACGATGAGCTGGAGTTGGCGGTTGCGTGCTGGCGCTCGGATTTCGGAATGAATCCGGTTGTCACTGCGGTGGGCTGCGCACCAACCAAGATTACTGTGTGTGGTTCACACAAGCCCAAATTTGGAAGTTGTAAAACGACTGATTTCGGTTAAAACCGCACACCACAGCAATTCAAATCCGAAACATCCGCATTTGTGCGGATTTTCTCGTCAGCAACTAACAGCACATGTCCGCAACAAGTTGACAAGCAAAGCGCCATTTTTCATGGGAACATGCTCTTGTTGTAACCTTGGGGGTTCAGTCTCTCCTCTCTCTCTCTCAATATGCAGTCGCCCGCAAGGTCTCTCCTCACACACATTTCTATCTCGTCATGCACACGCCACGCTATCCAAAAATGCAATATTCAAATTCTCCAAGGCGCCGTCCAAGGTTGGGACGACGGCTTGGTTCATACGTCCGCAGCCAGCCAACCAACAAAACTCACACGAGTTTGGTGCGCTTGGCCGCGTGCTTGGAGAAGAAGGTGTCCTCGATCTCGTGCAAGTGCTTGAGCGCGTCCTCGCGGCCCATGCGGAACATCTCGAGCGCCCAGTCGGCCGACGTGGTCACGAGCACCCACGTGGGCGAGATCCAGCGCCACTTCCAGATCTGCAGCATCTTGTGCGGCCGGTCCGGGTGCACGATCGGGAAGTTGTTGCTCAGACCGCCGTCCACAAACTTCTTGCCGCGGTAGTTGGCCACGAGCGAGTCCGTGTAGAGCGGCACGTGGCCCGACGTGAGCATACAGTCGACCATGTCCTCGTTGCTCTCCCACGTCGTGATCACGTGGTTCTTGAGCGCTGGGATCTCGGTCACGGAGAAATACAGCTTCTTGTCGGCCATCTTGTACGCGTCTTTAGGCAGCATCTTGAGCGTGTTGGCCTTGACGAGCGGGATCCACTTGCCCAGACCCGAGTACGAGCACGTCGCCGCGTACTCGATGAGCGGGATGTTCTCCTTGAAGAAGAACTCCTTGACGTCCATGCCGAGCGCGAGCACCATCGCGGGGAAGCAGCCGGCCGAGACGCCCGAGTAGATGACGTTCTCGAGGTCGTACTCCTCCTGCAGCACGCTCGCGACGCCGAGAAAGTAGTTGTACATGCCGCCGCAGCCGCCGAAACCGATCTGCGCGATGTCGTCGTGCAGCGTGAGCTTCTTGCGCGTCTTCTCGCCCGACGGCCGGTGACTCAGGTGCCACACGACTGGCTCCACCTCGTCAAAGTGGCGTTTCTTCTTCTTGCCATAGGCGTTAGCGCTGGCACTGGGGCTGCTCGACCCCAAGACAGTGAGCTGCTGCTCCTTGGCCTCTGTTGTCTTCTCCGCCTCCTTGAGCTTCTCCTTGAACTCGACGGCGTCCTTGGCGCCGTGGCTGTCGGCGCCCACGGGGATTTCCGCGACGGTCGAGTCCTCCGATCGCCAAAGCTCGTCCATCGTTCTGTGCGAATGCGTGTGCGTGGGGGAACTGGGAACAAGGTGACACCTAGGACGATGAGAGAGAGAGTGAGATGGCTTGGGGAGCGCTGCGGCGGCGGCGGGTCGTTCGGTTGTCCTAGGCGGTACCAATCGGGAACGAGCGTTTCGAATCGAAAGCTAGACGCGTTGGCGTAAGTCGCGGACAAGATGGGCGGTCTAACGGCTGAAAGCGGTACAGTGTACCACTGATTTCGATGCTTTATCCATTGTGTGAGCCACACCTATTTCTAAAAAATAGATACAATATTTTGTTTGTCATATGTCAATTGAATTGGGCACTTACGTTAAGTACAAAACTCATTTCACTTGCATTCAGTAAAGTGTTGATGCCTGCGCCTCGTTTCTACGTGCTGGCTCCAAGTCCATACTAAACGCAAGTTAAATGACGTTTTCGCACTTAATTATGGCCGTTAAATTGTCAAATGGGCAAGCCCACGGACTTCCTGCGGACCTAGCTTTGCTTGGTTTTGCCTCCCTTTGCTACATGTCATATGTCATTTTGGAACTTCCTAAACACTTTTCATATTTACGGATAGCGACGGGACCAAAAGCCCACCACCTTGTTTTGACATTTCTACCACAAACAAATCAAGTAATTTTAGCCAGTAGAAATCATTTTTCAAATTGAGTAGCGAGGAGCCACAAAGCGAGTAAGAGCGCGCACAAGCAGCACTTGTACTTTTCATTTTGCATTTCGAAGCGACATGAAAAAGAAGAGAAGGACGTATACAGTGAAGGAGAGGCTGAAGATGATCGACGCCCTTGCCACGCGCAGTGAGCGAGCTATGGAGAAGCTCTTCGGCATCTTGCGGTGGAACGTGCGCGCATGGAAGAAGTGAGAAACCGAGCTGCGCGAGTACGCTGGATCCAGCCGCACGAGATCGCTCACGGAAGGGAAGAAGGAGAGCATTCCTTTTACGGCTCAGATGCACAGGCAAATGAATGACGCGCCGCATGATGTTGTCCCCACAGTGATTGCGACTGCCTCTCATCTGGCACGCAGTGGTCATTTCAGAGAGGAGAGAAGCGTGACTGCGTGTGACTGTGCGTACTACATATGTCTACAAGCGTGAACCTTGAGGAGTTGAAGCGAGCTGCTCGCGGGTTTGATGCTCCTGCGGGAACGATAGCCCAAGAGAATGCCGCAATGAAAGGGTTTTATGAGTTCCTAGATATGGTTGGCATGACAAAAAAGTCGTCTGACGACATTTCTACTGCATACGCAACTGAGGCAAGTCCTCCTTTGCAAAATATGTATTCATTACCTACTGCGTGCGGTATATATCTACAGACAAAGAAGAGCACGAAGTCGCGCTCTTCTGACGGTCTGCTGTCGAAAGCTACAACTCTAGGTTATTATTCGCAGATTGTTAATCTCTTGCGTGAAAATTATGCCCACATTCTCACTGATTCTAAACGACTTGGAAAGATTAGAGACAAGATGGGAGCTGCAATTGAGGAAAGGAATCTGAGGTGTAATGTTCAAACGAATGATGCACCTGGCTGCAAGTTGAATGATCTGCTTGTGTTAGTGAGCACGACTTTAAAAACGAACAACTCTGACAATGATATGAGAAGTGTACATGATGCTGCAATTCTCACCATGATATGGCATACATTTGGCAGGGTGATCGACACAGGCTTTGCTCGCAAGACCCAGCTGTTGATCACCAGCTCTGGGGGGGGGGGCTGTTTCTACGAGTGGCTAGAATTAAGACGTCAGTGGTTCAAGACTTGTCTCTTTACAAGGCCGCGGAACACTGACAGCAATGCGTGCTCCACGAGTTTGGCATACTCTTTGTGCATCCGATCTCTCGGAGTACATCTTTCCTCTCATCCCGCGATCCGCTGTGTCGGACCTCCCTGGTGAGTCGCCATACTCTCAGAAAGAGGGGATTATCTACTGGGATAGCTTGCTAAAGAGTCAGAAGACAGACGAAAGCCACAAAGAAAAGAAGCAGGCAAAAGTAGAGCTCGTCCCAACATCTCTAAGTATATTAACGATGTCATCAATCACGCAGCAAAGAGCAACAAACAAGGCGACAGAGCACTTACCGCAAGCCTAAGCAGACATTCAATTCGCCGTGGCGCTGCAGCGTACGCAAACGGATCCGCCAAACTTGCTATCCAGTGGATTTCAACGCACGGCGCGTGGCTTCACGACACCCGGACGAAAGTGTTTGCCTACATCGGAATGACAACAAAGGAGGATCAGAATGTCGGCAAAGTCCTCGCGGGTTACCTGGACCCGATTTCCCAGTGGCGATACCAACAATCGAGATTCTGACGACTCAATTACCTGCACACGTGCGCGCTGTCGTCACGGTGCTGAAGAGCGAGCTGTTTCGGAACGTCTCTGGGTTTACTGGTGCCAACGTCAAGCTCAACGTCGCTCCAGACGTGCTCGATGCTGCATTCGCGTCGCTGCTCATCCACCTACCCGACATAACATAAGCACAGCAGCAGAAAACCAATTCAGCCCTCTCGCATTACACTTACCGTTTTCGCTGCGTGCTGCAGCAAGCAAACGAGCAAGTCGGAACGCAGCTCACGATGATGACGTGCTATGAGTGGGATGCGCTGCTGAATGGCAGTTGGCATCTTTGCAATCATCTTCACACGGGGAAAGCAAGCGCGGAGAAGCAGTCCATTCTCGAGGCAGCAAACACGCAGTTGCTGGTGCTGGTGAGCAGCCTCCACGATAGTGTCACCCAGCTTCAAGCCAGCCACGAGCGTCTCCAAGCGAGCCAAAACGAGACGACGCAGCTATTGCGCTCAAGCTTGAAAGCGATCGCATCGCCATTCGTAGCAACCGCAGCCGGCGCAACACCTATCGTCCCAGTCGCAACGTTGCTTGCCGGTGTCCTCTACAACTGGCACACCATGCGGCTGTGGGAGATGACAGCAGACAAGAAGTAACAATGCTCGGTCAGAGATGAAGTCGTGCATCAAGATCGCGAAGATACTGTAACAAGACCAGCTCGCTGTACCATACGAGTCGTCGAAGCGAGATGTCGCGCTGCATAAGGACTGGGAGCAGCAGATCTGGGTGATCGGCAACCAGCTGGACCAAGTCGCGAACGATCGACTTCGCAGAATCGACGGGGAGAAGACAACCAACCGAGCCAGCTCGCTTCGCAAACGCTGGAAGGAAATCGAGCTCGAATTCCCAGATCACTTCACGGTGCTGACCCGTTCGCAGCAGGCGTTGTAGCCGGTAGGTGCGTAGACAGGAGCTTCGGATCTGTAATCGAAGAGCAAAGGGTAGTAGATCGACGGACGGAATTGAACCGCCACCCAAGGTTTGACCCTCGTGCTTTCCTTAAGCTATGTCGATGGGGGAGGGGGGGGTTGTAGCATAATCGCATCACAGTCCATGTAAACACCACGTACCAGCACATATACACATACATCGGGCAGCATCATGAGCAGGACACTCATAAGCACACGTAGCATTCGTGGACACGAGCAGTTGTCAACTCACAACACGCACACGGAAGACGCAGCAGCGAGCGACGCTAGTAGAGGGAGGCGCCGAGCGACGCTAAGGGGAGGATGGGGACCGAGTGACGCTATGGGGAGAGAGGACCGAGTGCCGCAGCAGCATGAAGGAGATCGTCGTGGTCGGGACGCGGTTGGTGGTGGCTGTGCTGCCTGTTTGCTGTTTGCAATGCTGGCGAGGGGGCGAGAGTGCGGCCGACGAGGGCCTGGTCAAAAACGGAAAGTACACAACCGAAGGCAAGGAGGAATGGCGTGGAGGACGGATGGCACGCGGCTCCTTTTTAGTAGCCCCTTCCGGAACAGGCTACTATATTGGTTTGTTTCTGTCTGGAACCGACCCGGACTTTGTTCATTATTGGATGTGTGAACATGAACCGTGTCATATCTACTAATAGCTGAAATGTGAGTGTCTGTTAGAAACCAGCAGGATTTGTCGAATTTTACCGCACCTCTCCAACACAATACATGGTGAATTTCGGTAAAAAATTTGCTGCTAATAAAACAAGCTGTGACAGGAACATTTAGATCAGCATTCAATTGTGTTCTTGTTTTTTGTATACTCAAAGTGAACTGCAACCTGAGTTTCCTGTCACAATCATATTTTTTGAGCCGTGACAGGAAACCCACAGAAGCAATTCGAAATGCACGAGTCGTTTGCATGATTGAAGTCTATCTTGACCCGTGGGTTTCCTGTCACAACTCATTTTATTAGCAGCAAGTTTTTTATTATACAAACACAAAATATCAAATATGGAATAATTATCTAAGCAAGGAAACCTACCTTGTACTCAAGTTGTGCGAACTGTCCAACTCAGAAACCGCAACTCAGACATATGTGAACTGACTAATTGTAAATGGCGACAGCACGCTAATACTGTTGCACGCAAATTGGGCTTGAAAACGACACCTGCTTCAAGCGCCACGGCTTCAAAACATGTGGACGGTCACTAAAATCAAAAGGGCGCGTCGCAAGTCCAGTGGAAAATCCATTTGGCTGCAACGCGATTGCTGACGCTGCTGACGCTGCAATCACCAGAACCGAATTGCATGTCAACCAACCAAAATGGAAGGAATATATAACAGATGCCCGTTTTTCTCTTCACTTTTCGTGAGATTCACTCTCTCTAAATTGATAAATATATCTATTATCAGGTCGTTCAACCGCTTCAGGTTTTGCTCGAAATTTTGAGTTGATTTTCTACCTGTGATCTATGTGTGGCCACCAGCCATTTGAGCTTGTTGATTATGGAAATTGGGCTTCAGACTCATAGCTATTGCAGCCGAAAGCATAGAAAGTTCTCTCAAGTGGCGCGTTGGACAAAGTGCAAAGATGTGAGCAATGTGCTTTCGTTCTTCTTCTGGTCCGAATTTGTCTGAGCCGAGAGGTCCACACTCAATGAAATGTGTATGTTGCGAGCCAGCGTGTGCACACTGAGCAAAAGACCATATTATCCTTGTCGTTGCGAGCGAGTGAGTCAAATGACAAATTACGAATCGGTGTGTACGTTGAGAAAGTGAAGGTCGGTCGCACTGCGAAAATTTGGCTTGATTATTTATGTACCCAAGTTGCGTGCAGAGCCGCGTTAATTGCACAGCAAGCGACTTGTTGGGAGATGATCTCGAACGCTGGAAAACAGGAGGTCCCACCACTGCTGCTGCTGCTGGCGACATGCCTCAGTGCTCAGACAGATCGTGAGCAAGTCGGCAGAGCCAGCCGCTGTGCAAGACAAAAGGCACTTCAACTTGGCCAACAACAGACGCATGTAGAGGCGCACGCGTATCGTCTGCGGCTGACGCGCTCAGACGACGACGCGGCCGTCCCACTCGATTCAGCACCGCTGGACCTCTTGGCCAAAAGTTGAACCGCGACCAGGAAATGCGTGGCTGGCAACGCTCGTGGCTAGAGAGTGTTCGTCCTTTTCTTTTTGCAAGAAATTGGTTGGCCGTCGTCGTCGTCAGCAACAGGCTGTTTTTGCAGCAACTGGATGAATCATCATTTGTCTCAACGCTTCAATTCAAACAAACCGTTGAAATGCGGCTGAACTGGTGAATGTTTCAACTCCCACTTGCAAAGTAATAATAGCCTTCATGCATGCAGGGCTGTCCGGGTGAAATTACTTGGCGAAGAGTCTTTTCGTTGGTGTCGCGTGTCGTGTGCTGCTTGGGACGTAGTGCTTGCACATTATCCAGGCTGCTTCGGAGTGAGGGGCGAGTTGCGGGTATAACTGGGTCAAAAGCCACTGAAATAGTTTTGCAAGCTGATTTTCGCGTAATCTTTGCAAGAAGTAAGCGGGATAAGTTGGGATATTCGCACATTATAAAGCGGGTCATGCAAGACTTGCTTGCCTAGCTTCAGGTGCTTCAGGACTTACTCTGCTTAGGTGTCTGTTATCATGGCGAATAGCTAAGCGCAGCACGGATGCAAAGATGCGGTTTGTCCTGCCCGCTTTAAAACGAAAAGGCCGTTGCTGAAACTCGCGAGCCACAAATTAAACCGCAGAAAATCCGCGCTGCTTGAAGCAACGAGATGGGAGACGAAGTGAGGGGCACAACTTGTTGAAACGACCGCGCTCTTTCTCCCCCGATTATTTGCTATTGTTGTTGACGAGTTCGTTGAGCCACTTCCTATTGAAATTCCTCAAGCATTCTTTCTCCACACGTCAACAAATCCAACAACGAGGCTGCTCTGATATAGGGACACAGCAACATGTGCTGTGTGTGTGCTCAGCTTGTTTACACAGGACATCTTCCCAAGTACAGTACTCCGCAATATGGTCAGCAGCTTTTTATGAGGCGACAGTTACACAAGTTGTGCGTGCCAATTCCGAGAGTGTTGTGCCCGTTGTGCCTGTCTCGTCCGCACAGTACAGCAAACAACTTGCGCGTGCGCCACAGCGACTCGCATTACCCAATTTGCTGCGCATGAGCAACAACTAGAACCAGCAGCTACAGACAGCTACCACCCACTCACCCACCCACCAGTCATCCATTCACAGCCAAGGCAACCAGCATGAGCCTCATTACCCCCACGCACCCCAGCGAATCCAAGTTCACCTTTGAGCTCTCGGCCTTCCGCCAGAACAGCAGCAACAGCAACATTGAGCCCAAGTGCAAGCACGAGTCCGTCGCCACTGCCACTGATGTGGACATGGAGCACGACAACAGCACGGAAGGCGAGGACAACGAGGACGAGGACTGCGAGGCCGGCACGACAGTCGGCACGGGCGTCTGGACCAAGGAGGAGCACGCGCGGTTCCTCGAGGCCATCAAGATCTACGCGAACGGCCCGTGGAAGTTCGTCGCGGCCCACGTGGCCACGCGCACGGTGCGCCAGACGATGACTCACGCGCAAAAGTACCGCCAGAAAGCCGCACGTCGCCTGCGCGGACTGCGCACCAAGCAGGCGCTCATGCGTATGCACTACGGCCACCGCATCACCGAGGAGTCGCTCGTGCAGGAGCGCATGCGTGCGCTGTCCGCACAGGTGGACGCCGCGGCCACGAGTCCGCAGTCACTGTGCACGCCTGCTGCACGACGAGCCGCCTCGGCCCTGCGGAGCAAACAACAGCGACAACAACAACAAGAGCAGCTGGTGGCCGCCACCAGTGAAACAACAAGTCCCGTGGCAACTGGCTCACTGCTTGCACTGCTGAAGGACCCCAACCCAGAGAGCACGATCGACGCCGCGGCTCGCTTCCTCGCCAAGAAACCTTCCACTCGAGAGCGCAAGCCGACTACGAGCACCACCACGCGTCGTCGCACCCCCAAAGCCGCGAAGGCTACTTCCAGCACCACTGAGACGCCCGTCTCAAGTACGCAAACCATTTTCACCCAGGCGTCGGCAACGACCCTGGACGCCACTGCAAGCCACGAGGAGGACGTGAAGCTCGAGCTCATCCCCATGGATATGGAGATCATCGACGATTTGAGTGAGGCGCCGAGCCTCGAGGAGTGCGCCGAGATGCTGTACGACCTGCTCTGTTGCTGACAGGCAAGGCAGCAATCAGCCAAGTGGAAAGACAGTCAGTCATTCCATGTCAAGTTATTGTGCATGTAGCTGTGAATAATTGTTTTTATTAATCAAGAGAGAGAATTTTTTAACGCGCATCAACCTTGTTTGCTTGTTGGATTTCGATGGATTGCCTCATGCAACTTGCTGTTGAGCCAATAAATAGAGAAGCTTGGGAAAGTCTGCGCATTTGGCTTGACAAGAGAGAGTAAGAGAGAGAGAGGAAGGGCGCCCCCATCCCGTCGCATCTGGTTCTGACGTGCCTCAACAAGCGCAGAAGAATAGAAAGGCTGAGCGCACGAGATCCGGAGACAGCTGGTCACAACGATATGCATGTACGCGAGAAGAAGGTGTAAAGAATGAGTCAGAACGACTGTGTGAAACACATGCTTTGGGAACGTTTCTCTCTGAACCTAGTTCGATATGGCTGAGGAAATTCAGCAGAACGCTACATCATTGGAGAGCACATGTGTGGACAAGCTCAACCTGCAGTTCGAATTTACTGCAGATCCTGCTTGCGTACGATCACGTGTCGTCGTTCTGCTTCAATGTGAGATATACCGGTAACGACGGACGGACAATGAGCATCAGCAATGAGCTACAGATCGTCACTATAGCGATTTGACGTGTACTGCAACATCTGTATCGTGTCTTGTGCCAGGTCTAAGGTGCTGTAGTTTGCATCATTACCTCTCACGACCTCTCATTCGGTGCTGGCACATCAATTCCAAGTGAACATGATGATTTCCAAAACAGAGCTAGATTTTTGGTTATGCTCGCTGTTTCTCCAGCATCTCATTGCGGCGCAAGTTGTCCCGTCTGCCAACTCACTTCGACCATCACTCTCTCATGATTAAAATCCATAATACTTCGTCCAGATTGTTTTTCGCTCTCTTTCTCTGGAGCCACTTGGCCATTTCCAGATTTCCTTCGCACGACACAAGCGCCTGCTCCTATAGTAGCAGATAACAGACAGCAATGGGCAAGCTAGGGCGCGCGTTCGGCCTCGGCAAGAAGGGCAAGATCGGCATTTCGGTCGAGAAGCCATCGTACGTCGCGGGTGAAGTGGTGCGCGGCACCATCTACGTCGAGGTCTACGAACCCATCCAGTGCGACGGTGCGTCGTACAGTGACGCCATCTCTGTGTATGTGCATGTGTACATGAGGCTGACTATGTGTATGCGTTTACTGTAGCGCTAGTGCTCAAGGCGACGGGCAAGGAGAAGGTCGAGTGGCGCGAGTCGCGCAACGAGAACGACAGCGACGGCAACACGATCACCAAGTACGTGAACCACGATGACGAGAAGGAGTTCTTCAAGCAAAAGGTGATGTGATTGATAGATTAGCGTATCTCCACCGCGAGCTCTATGTTGGCACTTACAGATTGCTATTGTCTTTGTTATAAACCACACACACAGATCGTGATCTGCGCGATTTCGCAGACGTACGCACCAGGCCATTACATGTACCCGTTCGAGTACCAGCTGCCTGTGGAGCTCCCGGGCGTGTTCCACCTCGAGTCGTACTCGTCGGGCTTCGTGGATCACCTCAAGGCCAAGATCAAGTACAAGTTCAAGGCGACGCTGGACGTCGGCGGCTTCTTCTCCAAGGACCTCAAGGCGGACTGCAACCTCGTGGTGCACGAGCGCAACCTGCAGCTCATCCGCCCAAGCGAGGACTCAACGACCCAGAGCGTCAACTTCCTATGCTGCTTTAACAAGGGCACATGCCAACTTGCGGTCGCGATGGACAAGAATGTGTACTTGCCAGGCGAGGTTGCGCAGATCCAGTGCCAGATCAACAACAGCTCGAGCGTCGAGATCACGGCGATGCGCTGTCACCTGTACCAGGACATCAAGCTGCGCCTGAGCCACGGCGGCTTCCACGAGTTCACGCGCGAGATCGCCTCGCGTGCGTTCCCGGGCGTCGCGGCGCAGTCCTCGTCCTCACAGCCGCAGCCGCTGCCACTGGCGTCCGACCACGGCGAATTTCTGAATCCGTCGACGACGGGCAACCTCATCCAGTGCTCGTATCGGATCAACGTCGAGTGTGACATTCCGTGGTGCCCAGACGTCGTGCTGCACCTACCGGTGACGCTCATCGCACCGGAGATTCCAAATGTCTCGTGGATCCCCGCGTCCACGGACGGCTTCGTCGCGCAATAGGCCATGTGAAGACAGATTTACGTAAAGAAATGGAGAGACCAATCGACAACTAGTCCACATCTCGAAGGCCCCGATTCTCTCGTTGAAAATCAGGATATGCATTTTAGACCACCTCCCGCTTTGCTCGGCTTGTGAAGAAGTCCTCGAGCCATCGCGAACACGTCGAGTCAGCATTGTCCACGTGGAGAAGCTTTGGAATACGGCTCGCAGCTTAATAGTCCAGCAAGTTTGTGCTAGATCGCTGGATAAGCACAACTCACTTCCTACTCTTGTGCAACTCGCATGCAAAACCTATAGAGAACTGCTAGAAAAATCAAATATGCATGGAGCTAGCTCTTCGTCTCACTCTAATTGTTGGACACACCGCTGCTGGGTGTGTTTGGCTTCCTATTACGGCTTATGTGCGTGTGTGTGTGTGGCGATGGACGACCTGGCCACCAGACTCGTCCGCATCGTCACGTAGACGAGAGTCAGACCAAGTCTGAAGGCACCTCCGACAACACTGCAGGACCATGGATCTGAAGTGCGTGCGCACTATCTCCGTCAGCGAGGTCGCATGGACGAGTATGCGTCGTCGTCATCATGGTGGAGACAACTGTGACACCGCCCTTCGACACCAGCGTGTACGCGGACGCAGCTGCGCACACGACAACGAGGAGGAAGATGAGGTTCAGAGGTTGCGTCGGACTGCGGGGCTTGATCGGCTGGTGCGCACAGCTTGGCTTGGCTGGGAATGCTGCTGTGCTCTGCGGAGCAGATTCGCAAATGAGCTGCTGGACAAAGAGCTTCTCTGCGGGATGCTGACTGCCCATGAAGGGAAGGCAGTCGGGTGTGCTCGGGGGGCGCGTGATGGGATTAACTTCCAGAGGCACGCACAGCCAGGACGAGAGGTCACGGCGGAACATGTTTATGTGTTCGATTTTCCTTTTGATTCGTTGCAATGTAATGTGAATTGTTGATTTTACAAGTGATTTCTAGTCAAGAAACGATACTCAGCAACAACTCTAGTCTTCAGAATTTCCCGTTCTTGAAAAAATTGCCTTCGCTCTGGATGTCAAATGATGCCAAACTGAACTCCAGACGCTGACACAGAGCTTCAAGCAGACATTGATCAGCAAAAAGATGAGAGACCGCGATCCTAATTCAGAGATATCGATCTGCACGTAAACCATAATGATGAGGCGACCATGGACAAGTCGAGGCACTTGTAACCCTTCCAATGACGACAACGCCTCGAGATGTTGTGGACCAGATCCTGTGAAACGAAACAGAATGCAAAAGTCGTGACGCAAAGTGAAGAATTGACTTTTCTGTGGCCGTGTGATCTGTTAAACACTGTCGAATTAGGTAGTTCTCCTGTCGATCTACCTCTGTGCATCTGCTCTGGATGCTCGCTTGTCGTGCAATGACATTTGCGGGTCTCGTTTGGTTCATTACGCTTGAACACCGCGAACCGAGTCAAGCTCAGTCTTCTCCAGCGCAAGTCGTTGTTTTTCTGTGCTGGTGGCTTGGACGCAGGTGACTTTTCGCTCTTCAACGGGGCTTGACGTTTGGCGCGCACACTTCCACGCAAACGCTGCGCTAGCACGGCTGAGCGCTGGGTACTTCGTTAAAGACTTGAATGCAGTATTTTTTGTGTTCTCGCTGTCTTGTGAGTTGGAGCTTCGGCAGTCGATCGCCACTACCATGGGTCTTGTTTGTGGATGAAGCAGCCAAGTGGAGCTGGAAAACCCGACGTTCGGACACTTCGACTCACTTGTGCGAGGTCAGCACGACCGCCGCGACGTAGACAACGAAGAGCGCCAGAAGTATCTCTTTGCCCTTGAATGTTGCACCACTTTCACCAGTGAACCAGCGCTCAGTGATCGTAACCATATCTCCAGTGCTGCTGCTCGTCTCTTTTGTGGTCCCGCTCGCAAACTTCTTCTCGAGCGCGTCCGTGATCTGCACTCTGGCTTGATCCCACAGTTGCTGCAGCTTCGTCTGGGTCTTGTTGCTACTGGAAGTCGCGGCCTCATGCAGCGCTTCGACCGCCTTGCTGCTTGCGAAGAGGCCTCCAAGGGCGTCTGTGGCTTGCTTAATGAGGCCGCTACCACCATCGGTCATTGTCGCTGGCTGCTGCTGGTGCTTCCAGCTGTTCATCGCCTGCTTGAGCGCCTTGACCCCCGGGATGCGCATGAGTCTCGTGTCGTTGGCAGTGGGTTTCATCTGGGCAACGGCTGTACTCTGGTGGTGGCTGTGGTGCCGCATCATGTGGACCGTCTTGCCCGCCGCGTAGCCCGACAATCCATCTGTGACGGGTGTCATGACGCCACCGACGATCCCACCGATGCGCTCGTCACTGGTCTGCGCGGTCGCCACTTGGTTCCAGCTCGCGATCTGGCCGTGTGGCCGGAACTCCTTGTGGATCGAGCTCTCGATGCCCGTGATCGTGCCGTCCATGGCCGCGCCGGCAATGATCCCACCGGCAATGGCGCCGACGGGTCCGCCGACCAAGTAGCCCTTAACGCCGCCGCCCAGCACGCTCACACTGCGCGAAGAGCTCTTCATGGCTCGGTCGCCGCGCTCCTTATCGCCGACAGCGTAGCAGATGCCGCCCTTCACGTGACCCACACCGGGGATGCCGTCCGATAGACCGTCGGCCACACTGAGAAGCTCGGATCCGGACTTTTGGCTGGCGAGCGACGTGCGCTTGGCACAATGGACGACCGCGTCGTTGAGCGCCGTGACTTGGCCGAACGTGACGCCGCTGGCGACGCTCGTGCCCACAGTCGCCACAGCCATGACGAGTGTCTCGCCCACGTGGCGCACGACGGTCTTCTCGGCGTGCTCGGCCGTGTACTTGGCCGAATCCACGAGCGCGTCATTGAGCGCCTGCACTTGGCCGAAGGTCACACCCGCGGCCACGGCGGTGCCCGTGGTCACGACGGCGCCACCCAGGGTCGAGAGATCGTTGCCCATGGAGAGAGAGGCTTGAGAGGTTGGGGAGCTGGTGGTGGTGCTCCAGTGTGTGGATTGGGGAATGAGTGAGCCACGTGCCGAGTCTTGTGGCGTGGCGCGCACTCTTTGGCGCTCATGTTCATCATGCTCATGCGGTCATGATGGCTTACATCCCGATTCACAAGGGCGAACAACTTCAAGTCGATTTCGGTAATTTCGATTAGTATATTAGCCAATTAACATTCAGAAAGTGATTTTGATGTGAATTTTAGCCAATGAATGGACGTAGATAGGTGAATAAGTTATGTGGTCCACATCGACTGACGCCACTGCTCATCAAAGTTGAAGCGCAAAAGATCGTTCGCGTGCGGAAGTGGACCCATCATCCTGGAGGAACATTCATCCGAGCGTCTGGCGCGTGGTCTTTCTTTCAAAGCCCACAAAGAAATCTCGTGGCGCCACTCGTATGAGAAAATCGTACGAGCTCTTCTCCAAAAGTGACGCCACTCGGAGAACACACGCGTGCGTAGCTCTTCGGGTCGCAGCAGAAATTTGACGCACGGCTCGTTGCTCGTTCATGGTCGGTATAGTACCTCAAAATAATTGAGCATTTGACAACCTCTGAAAGTACTCATGCTTGCAAACGTCTGCTTTTGTCACCAGCGCGGCTACCAAACCAGTCGGTCTATCACCACTGCACTCTGCCTGTTCATCTACGGCAGCTCCATATATAGCTCTTTTACTATCGAATGTCACCTTCCTTCCTTCTTGATTCGTACTCCAAATCGTATTCTTACTACAAAAACCTACTATGAATAGAGCCCTCCAGAGGGCCTTCTCACTTTCTCCTATCCAAATAACAATCTGCAACAATATCATAAACGCTCTTCACTTCTGCGACGCCATCATGAGCGCCGAGAGCGTGGCGTAGATGACGATGAGCACGAAGAACAGCTTGCTGTCCTTAGGCGCTCTCACATCCAATGGCGGCTCAGGAACAGCCACGAGAACTCCAGCGTCCTCAGCAACTGCTGCACTCTCTGAGGTACTCTCGCCCGCGATCCTGCGCTCGACGGCGTCCTTGAACCGCGTCACCACTTGGTCCCACAAGTTCTCCAGCACCTGCTTGGTCCTGTCACTCTTCGCCACCTCCTTAAGCATTTCGGCCGTCTTTCCCCCAACAAAGCCCGCGAGCGCTCCCAGCGCCTGCTTTACAAGTCCGTCGACCGACTCTTGCGCGTTGCTATTGCTGTTGTCGACCGACTGATTCAGAGAATCGCGGACCGCGCTCGCCGCCTCTCGACTGTTGAGTCTCGAGACATCCACAGCAGTACCTTCGAGCGCTGGCTCGCCCGAGCGGTTCTCTCGCAGACCGTCCTTGAACTGTTTGACGACTTGGTCCCACATGTGCTGTAGCGTGGGCCTGAGGTTGTTATTGCTGCTCGTAGCCTCTCTGTCATTCAGTGACGACTCAAAGAGGATGCTGTCACCAACAGCCTGCTCTTGGACGCGGTGTCCGAGCCGCGAGACGTTCTCGAGCACGTCGTCGACCGCTTGCTTCACGTCGCCATTGCTGAATTTCTTGAAGAGCGTGTCGACATTGTTGACAGCTGTGATGACGCCGATGCCACCAGCCACGGGCTTGACGACCCCATCACTGGCGCGACTGCCATGCTGCGCCACGGCCTTGAGCTTCGCGCTACCGATCACCGCATTATCCACTGCCTGTGAAGAGTCCAGTGAGAGCTTGGAGCTCACGCTGTTGCTGTTGTTCAGCGCACTGGCATTGTTGATCGCGGCCACTTTCTGGCGAATCACGTTGACCGTCCTCGCGGATGCATAGCCCGTGAAACCGTCGACCACGGGCGTCATGACGCCGCTGACGATACCGCCGATGCGCTCGTCACCAGTGGTGGCGTTTGCGACTTGCGTCCAGCTCGCGATCTGACCGTGCGGTCGGTACTCTTGGTGGATTGCGCTCTCGGCGCCCGTGATTACACCGTCCATCGCAGCGCCACCAGCGACGCCGCCTGCGACGGCACCAATAGGTCCGCCCATGAAGAACCCTCCGACACCGCCACCAATGACGCCTACCGTGCGCGACGAGCTCTTCATCGCCCGCCCGCCACGCTCATGGTCGCCGGTCGCGTAGAAGATGCCGCCTTTCACGTGACCCACAATGGGGATGCTGTCCGTGAGTCCATCCACGACGTTCCTGAGCTCTGCGCCAGTGTGCTCACCGGCCAGCGCCGTCTGCTTGGCGCAGTGCACCACGGTGTCGTTGAGCGCGTCGATCTGGCCAAAAGTGACGCCACTGGCTACGCTCACGCCCGCGGTGGCCACGGCCATGGCGACCGTCTCGCCCACATGGCGCACGACCGTGCGCTCGGCGTGGTCGGCCGTGAACTTGGCCGCGTCCACGACCGCGCGGTTGAAGTCGTCCACCTGGCCAAAGGTCACGCCCGCGAGCACTGCTGCGCCCACGGTCGCAGCGCCGCCACCGATGGTCGAGATCTCGTTGCCCATGCTCTGCGTGTAGCTTGTGGCTTCCAGTGAGTGAATCAGGCAATGAGTGAGCTCTTCACGCAAGATGTTCAAAGAAGCAAGAGCTCATTCTCGCAATCACTCTTGCAGGGTGATGGGCAGTTTGATCTGCAAGAATGATTGAGAAGATCAGCCCAAGCAACTGCGGTGCTTGGGGCGTCCAGGTCGTCGCAAGTAGAAAGAAAGATTGGCTCGCAAAGGCAACAGAGCTGATGGCTGAGCTCATGACAACGCCACTGAGTGAAGACTTGCTGCTTTGAGCCGGACGCGCGCACATCCAGTGGCGCGGTTGCTATGCTGATTTTGTAGTGATTAGCAGGTCGTCGTTCCAGTTGAAATCGATCTACTGGACCCAGCAGATACCGCGCAGGTACTCGTTCTCAAACGTGTGTCAGCCAAACCAAGTATCCAAGTTATAACCAATAAACTTGCATGAATATGAAGCATTGCTTTTGTTCTTGTGTTTGAGGAGCTCTGGGTCTGGACCTGCCTCTTGAGATTGCAAGAAAGCGTCTATGACTTCGGGCTGAGAACATTTGCATCATCAGGAGAAGTTTCTCTTTCGAGTGCCTGTGGCGCCAGTCAGCTCAGCACTTGCTCTCGATGGAGAAGCCAAGGTCGCCAGCAGTGGTGGTGGCGTCACTGTGTGGACGTTAGTGGCGTCACAATTGCGTCACTTTTTTGGTTGCGGATCGGTTCGTAGAATATTCGGGGAGTATTACTGAGAGAGATATTACCGTGGCGTTCAGAAACATACTGTATTTCCCACGATAATAGGGACCACATGACTTCCTCGGCATCTGCAACAAATTGACCTGTATAAAGTAATTTCCTTGTTATTGCGATGAAGGGCTTTTGTTCTCTTATCTTGCATATTCATGCTCTTGTTTTTGGATGAATAGTACAGTCAATTCTTTGGAGTGTGAGCTGCGCAGCTGAAAATGCACAATATAGTGTAATCTCTATACCTTCCTCTACACGCATGGAAGCGTTCGTGTGGAACGACATCGTGCACACAGCGTCCGTTTCTCATGTTCGATATGCTGATGCCATCTAAATGCTCACATCACATCAACGAGAATGGGAACTGTTCTTCCTGTTAAGCAGTTGATAGCGATGTATTTTGAGGGAAATGCGTACATGGCTATTCATCTACAACAAGAAGGTCGTCGAACTCGTCGAGAAGATGCTGATGAGAAAGGGGCTGCTGACTCCCGTCTGCAGATCGCAGCGCCAGTCTGAACTGTTTTCCTAGTCGCTCGTGCTGAGAGAGGTGCAAGTCACCATCTCGTCCCAACACGCATCGATCGAAACTAGCTCGAACAGTGCACGGCTGCACAGTGCTCCACGCAGACGAGAGCCATTCAGCGACGAGAGCGTGAGACGGGGGTCGAACTCGCCCTCCTCGAGTGTACTGCAGCGGCCCGTTTCGCTTCCAAACGTCGATTGTGTTCGTGAGATGATGCTTCAGTTGTGCAAACCAGCCGAAGTCAGCAGGCTGGCACATACCAGTCATGCCCCCCGGCACCACAGCGAAAAGGATCCGGCGGCTGCGCAGGTACTCTTGCACTTCACTGGCTGTGTGGCAACGTGCTGAATCGAAAAGGAGAAGTGTCGTATCCGGGACGAGAGGATCTGGAAAGAGCGCCTTTAGGTACGCGACGAACGCCGAGGCGTTCATCCACGCTGTACCCATTCTCAGCTCCATCACGCCGTTCACAACTTTGACAGGTGCCTCGCCTGCGACAGGCGCCATCTTCGACATTATACATGGCGGCATCTTTTTGCCAGTGGCGCTCGCACAAAAGACAGCGGTAACGCGCTGCTTCTCGAACCCATGCGACCGGATTGGTACGTCCTTCGCGCCGCGCGCGTGAACTGTCGTAGCTTTGGTGTGGTCGAAGAAGACAGCCGTCTCGTCGAGATTGTAGATGTTCGCTGCGCTGATGCTGTGGCGCGCCACGAGTGCACGGACATCGAGGACAAAGTGCACGCCACGCGCGACGAGCTCGCCGTCTGTAAGTACAGGCTTGCGCGTGGCCTTGCGCAAGACGAAGCCAGCACGTTGTAGAAACCGATCGACCCAGGAGGGGCAAATCGAAATTGTCAAGTCCATGTCTGCTTTCATTGCTGTGGCCCAGGCTGATATCATGCTGCGCGTCACTCTTCTTTGTGCGGCGCGCTCAAACAGGGTCTTCTCGGTAAGCGCGCGGTGAAGCTCTTCGCCGACGACCTTCGCCCCGCCGCCAGGCAGCCGGCATGCGGTCCGGTTGAGATTGCGCAGTTCTGCCTCTTGTGCCTTCCAACGGAGCACGTTGCTTCTCGCCACACCGTAGTCACGCGCCACATTGCGACTGGAGCTGTGCTCAAGTTGCGAGATGATCTCGAGCTTGGTCGCAATCGTGATCCGCCGCTTCAGCCGACGTCTTCCCATGTGTGTTTGCTCCTGCGTGAGAAAGCGTTTGTAGAAATGCGTGGCTTGAGCTCGATCACGCACGTGGCACTCACATTTGATAACCTTCGTTATTCGATATCGGTAAAAAAAAAGGCAGATCGATATTGGAAGGGTTTGGTGGTCCCCATTATCACGGGAAATACAGTATATACGCATTGCCACATGAGCGCTCTCAAATCATGGATCTCGTTACAGTGATCACAGTAATTAGTCTTAGCACTTTTTTATAAAGGTACAACATAAAAAGTGCAATTTTTGATTTTGAAACAGTCATCAATCAACGTGTTTTTGTCCAATTGAAACGCTTAAAACATTGCTCGATTCAGAATT
>JAASGT010000156.1:0-42956 GCA_023334315.1 Globisporangium alternatum | reverse complement strand
AGCTTCAGGCACAATGAAGCCGTCCTCTGGCTGAGCCACTTCGACTGGAGCCTCAGACTGCTGCTACTGCGGAACTTGCTCGACGTTCTCGTAGAGCTTCTCGAACTTCTCGCGCTCCTCCATGATGATCACGTCAAGCTCGACGCCTTCGTTGCTGCCTTCTTGCTCGTGCCACCAGCGCTGAGGCCAAAATGCTAGTGGACTGGTCCCTAAACTAAACTAAGCTGGCACATCATCATACAAACAGCAAGTCAAAAGATATACCGGCTCGAACAGCATGCATGATGTGGATTCTGGACTCGTAACATGCCAGCGTCATGCGCAACAAGGACGTCGCCATCAGTCTGAACGTCAAGGCCATCGCGTGCAAAGACAGCGACAAGTGGACCCACGCCGTCTGCCTTTAGACAGCCCGAGAGAAAATGAACGCGGTCGAGCCTTTGCGCAAGGACATCCACCAATGGCATTTACGTGGGGAGGCTCGAGCGATCAGCAAATGTAGCACATTCCGATTCTTTTTGCTGTCTATGGTCGGCAGCAAAGCGGAGTGATAGTTTCCATTTCTCCGTGTGGTTCAGTGGAGGGCAGCGCCCTCTGCAATGATTTCGCTGATGACACCATGAAGAAAAAGGAAAGCCGCAAGCAACCAAGCGGCCACGTCGACAGCGTCCCTTTGCCCATCCATCCACTTGTTCACAATAAACTTTTTGGTGGTTACTACATGGAGTCCAAGTGCATTCACTAAAGTAAACAGCTCTTATGATGTTGCGCACAATGTGCTTCGCACGCGAAAGAAAGGCTTATAGTGCACTGATCCGAGGTGGCCAAGGTAGAGGTCCGGCCAGCATGATATCGTGCTTGAATAAGCAAATGACTGGTGTTCGCCTAAGTAAACTGCGGCTTGTGCGCATGGTTTTGTCTGTGTCCGTTGAATTATTTGTTGCTCACAGAATGTGCCCACGCACACGGATCAGGGTTGAAAACGTTGAATGGTCTAAAAGATGATACCCTCTCATAAACGTATTTTGTGGGAATAGATACTTGCGTAGATAGTATTTGATTTATACTGTATAACATTATTTACTTGCATAAAAACATACTATATACAAATCCAACCTACATTGCATATGTCTGCTTGCTGCTGTTTTCCCTGTTTCCCGCTCTTTCTTCGTTTCCATTGGCTCAAAATGCGCCATTTCCCATCTTGGATTCCCTGCGACTGTCAAATGTATCGGAAATTCACACCCGGATGGCGTGAAGCAGGGAAGAAAAGAGCAATGACGACGGTGGGACGAACGGGCACTCGCGTGTGTGGGCGGCGGCGCGCTCAGTCGTCTGCGAACAAGCACATTGCCTCACGGACCAGACGCGCGCCATTCAGACAGCGCCAATACAAGCGAAAAGCTAGCAGCACGAGCAGCTACGAGAACGACCGACCGACCGACCTACCGACTCCACACGCGGTACTGACTGTACTGTACTCCCTTTCGTACTCTTGTGTGTGCGTTCGTACGTGTGACGTCGTTCCGTTGGCGCTCGCTGTCGCCGCATTGCGCCTGTACGCTCGTACGCTCCGTCGCGTGGCGGTGAGAATAAGTTCATCGCTCGCAACCAATTCACGACGCACTCGATCTTTTCTGTCGCGCCGTTCGTTGTAACAAGCAAGCATTGCAAGCCCCTCCTCACGGTGTAAAGAGACATGGCGCAGCAGAGCTTCCAGAACGGCATGCCGCCGATCCGCTTCAGCGCCGAGCGCCGCGCGCAGTACGAGGAGATCTGCGACGACCTCATTCAGCGCGCGCTCGAGCACTACGACGAGTTCCACAGCGCCGAGACGCTCCATCGCTGGAAGCTCGTGCGCCACCGCGACGCGCTCTCCGTGTACAAGGACCGCATCCATCGCGCCGTCCAGCAGCAGCACCACGCGACGTCCACCAGCAGTCACAGCACCAGTCATAGCAGCGGCAGTGGCAGCAACACCAACAGCTCCAACGGCCCCGTGTCGTCGTCCAAGTCGAGTCTCATGATGTGCAGTGGACTCATCCCCGGCACGCTCGAGGACATCCTCAACGGCATCTACTGCGACAACACGGAGAGCCTGCGCGTGTTGAAGGCAGTCCTGAACGACCGCTTCCTCGATGGCGCCATGGTTCACGTGTTCGAGGCGAACGCGTTGGACGCGCCCGTGATCTTTTCCGGGATCAAGTGGTTCGCGATCAAAGTGCCTGGCGGGCAGCTCGTGCACGACCGTGACGGGCTCACGTTCGAGCGCATGGGGCGCATCGTCGACCGCAAAGGCAACTACTTTGCCTACCACGTACTGCAGTCGATCGAGCTGTCCGAGTGGCCGGCGAACCGCGACCGCGGTGTCGTGCGCGCCTACACGTCGCTCTGCTACCTCTACCGGCGCGTGAGCGACGACTGGATCGGCTGTTTCATGGTCGGCGACTTCGACCCGAAGGGCAACATGCCCCAGTCGCTCTCCGACTTCATCGTGGCCGACATGTTCCTGAGCGTCGGCAACACGCTCGAGTGCACACACGCCAAGGCCTTCTCGGCGCTCATTGCGGACAACGCGGACCGCATGGCGTCGACGAGCAAGTACTGCGACATGTGCATGGTGACGCCCAAGCTCTTTGCGTCGACGCACAAGTACTGCATGGGCTGCCGGCGCAAGGTGTGCGTCAAGTGCCGTCAGAAGCGCGTCGTCTTTCGATTGCACCTGCGCTCGCGGCGGCCCGAGTACGAGACGTTCTGCAGAGAGTGCGTGGACAGAGTCGTGCATCACTCGGGCATCCGGCGGCAGAACATGGGCGATGAGGACGAGGACATCCCGATCCTGTCGTCCAGCGACGAGCGGCGGTTCGAGCCAACGGCCACGGCGCTCCGGTATTCGATGATTGGCGGAGGCGTGTCGAGCCAGCAGCAGCAGTGGAGATCGCCAGCGCACAGCCATGACAATGATGACGATGGAGTAGACATTCAGAATGAGAATGCGAGTCTGAATTCGAATTCGACGAGCTCGTCGCCGTCGGAGCACTGGACGCAGTTCCAGAACGAGTTCCGGTGGAAGCGGCAGAACGAGAACGAGATCGACCTGGACCGCGTGGCCGATTTTGTGCACAAGTTCCAGAGCGAGCAGTCCGAGTTCGCGTGGAACAAGGAGGAGCTGCGGCGGCTCTCGGCGCAGCTGGGCTCGCACCGCATGAAACGCACGAAGGAGGGCCGCACGAACCGCCGTGTGGACACGCCCGTGGAGCTCAAGCCCGTGCAGCTGCGGCGCCGGCCGTCGAACGAATCCAGCATGAGTAGTGGACCAGCCGTGCCGCCACAAGTAATGAAGATGAAGCCCAGGTCGCGCTCGGGCACGGACGCGGTCTTCCAGCACCACAAACCGTCGACGTTTGAGCAGACGCAGCGCACGTGGACGCCACCCAACACCTCGAGCTCAGGCAATCGCCCTCCGCCACCGCGATCGAGAGTGGCGTCGGCATTCGACCCGCTGTACCAGGACCCCGAGGCCGCGTACCAGTCGTTCAAGGACGCGGTCTCGCGCACGCAGACGCAGCCGTCGAAGCTCAAGACGACGCTTGTATTCGACCACGAGCGCGGCGAATACGTCCACGTGGCCCGCGAGCCCAACATGAAAGGCAAACAGGAGAGGTCCGAGTATGACAATGGTGAGCCGGACCCGCGCACCAAGTGCTTCAGCATCGACGAACTGGACTAAAGTCGGTAAGTACTGCCCACGGGTCATTTGGTATCCATCCAGTACCACCAACCGCTCTACGCTCTTCCTGAAGAAGCGCTGGCGGTACGATAACAATTTATATGAAAGAATCTCATTGGGGCCACTTGCGGACCGACCATGGACGCAGTAGCATTAAGAAAGAGAGCATGGTTGCATCTTGTAAGCCCTTTTGGATATCAAAGCACTCCCGAAATGGTCGACTTACTGAAGGGATGGCTGGTATTGGAAATGGTGCGATCAACTGAAGTGGTGGATTTGTAACTTCATTTGATTACGAGCGTGTTGCTCAAGAAAAAAATTGACGCAACATTGAGCTGAATTCGTTCACGGGTTTCCGAACGACGCAACATGACTCGAGCTACGTGTAAACTGCGCAGAGCTTGGGTTCGTGTGTCGGGTATTTGTTGGTTTTATACGTTGACCAAGATGTAGATGGCGTGGATGAGTCCAGGAATGTATCTGCATGTTAGAATAGAGAGAGAGCGATGGCGTCAGTGATACAATTTTCGCGCAATATGAAGACGAAGCCAGCAATAACAATCGACAAAAGCGTATCATACCCGAGCAGCGTGAGCAAAATGTTGATCGCGAGGTCGCGGTTGCAGCCGACTTGGAAGAAGACGCCGACAGGCGGGATGATCACCGAGCAGATGAGTCGAGGGATGTCGCCGCAGGTAATCGCCATTGTGATCGAGTGGAGCTAGAGTGGTGAGTGCTTGTGAGGATGTGGAAGCGGACTGCAGATGGACAGGCAGATTGAGGAATGAGAACTAGACGCGCGTTCACTCACGTCGTCGCTGACTTTTGATGGGCGCGAATGATGCATGTGAATGCGCCCGTTGGAGTCTCGGTACTGGGTGCTGGAAGAACTTTTGCAAAATAGACACACCACTTGTCGGTATCGTTCACCGCATGTAGCCACACGCCAAGAATGATACGAATGCTTGAAAGTCTGCTGTTAACTATATGGCAGCCTTGCGAAAGCCACTCGCCAATGATGAGCGAGCGCTTGGATGAGGGAGAATTGATGAGGTTTTGAATTCGGTCAGTGCGTCTCTGGATAGGAGCCACACGGAACAACGCGCTGACTTGTCACTGAACGAAGGCGAGTCGATGAAGAAGAACGCCAGTGTTGATTTTGGAGTATGATGCTATACGTTGCAAGGGCAAGTTTTCATGGTGCAAGAGATCTGCTGCCTTTTTGTATCGAAATTCGTATGGAGTCGGGTAGAATGGGTACAAAATCTCAGCATCCATCTGAGTATATGGCTTCGGAACGATGCTGATACGAAAAATAGCACCAAAGCCTGTTCGACCGTGGTGCGTGCGCTGCTGTGAAGTGCCGTCACGAACGAGACAACAGTAGCAGCAGCCTCAAGCACATTTGCTGCACTTTGCGTGAACCGAACTTCTGGATATGAGCAGCTAGCACATCAAACCATGATGTTCAAAAGTTGCGGGTGTGTAAATATTCATATATTGATGAGCGCGTCGCCCTGGAGAGAGATCAGCTCATGCGACCTTCAGCTGGCTGGGATTACGAATTTTCTGCTGACGCAACGCGACTCGAGCTACGTGTAGTGCGTGCGCTGAACTTGGGTCTTGTGCCGGCGATCGCTTGGTTTACACTCTCACCAGAATGTAGATGGCGTGGATGAGCCCAGGAATGTATCTGTATGGTTTTTAGAGTCGAATACCAGAGCGATCGAGAGCGAGATGTTAGACACAAACTTTCAGTATCAATACACGACAGCATCACGGAGTAGCGTACCCGAGCAGCGTGAGCAAGATGTTGATCGCGAGGTCCTGGGTGCAGCCGACTTGGAAATAGACGCCGACTGGCGGGATGATCACCGAGCAGATGAGTCGAGGGATGTCGCCGCAGGTGATCGCCATTGTAAAATTGGGTGAGGCTGAAGCTTGGGACTGGATGCGGTGGCTTGCAGATGGAGAGGCAGATTGAGAAATGAGAAGCTACGCCGCTTATGTGTGCTGCGCTTGCATCGTCGTCGCGTTAATGGGCGTCAAGTTGCGCCGGTTGGAGGCTCCGTACTGGGTGCTGAAGCTGAAATGGAACTTTTGCAAGATGCTGAAGGAGGCACTTGACGGGATAGTCCATCGCTTGCTACATGATGCCAATGGACGAGCGCTTCGATGCGAATTGACAGATCGCAACATCATCGAGGAAACTTTTGGCTTTTTCTCAGTCAATTTTCATTGTATGAGTTTGAGTTTTATACCGTCGAAATGAGCTCATTTGGCTCTTTCATTCTATTCGTATGTCTCTATCTCTTCCTTTCTAATGAGCTAATCGTTTAAAACATGTCAGTACCGTGATGATGGTGGCCAAGGTGGTTAAAACACACCATACAAAAACCAACACAAAAAATGGTCCCTGTCCATCTCTCTTGACAATCTCGTCAAGTGGTGTCATGCAGGTGCCACGAGAACTTTACATGAAGATATAGCGAGATGGAAAACATTCATAGCTCGACTTTTAGACGTCCGCTGGTGCTGAATGATCTTTACATTTTTCTCTTTTTGGCTTCTCTACAAATGTGTATGTTCAAAATGGTAGTGACAAAAGGTTCGCTCGATGGTGTCGCGGTCTATGAGCAGCAACCTCGCATTCTGTCAGTGCTTTCGGGATATTCGCTACGACATAAAGCGCTGACGAATGCGATCAAATGAAGGAGAATGCAGTGTTGATGTTGAAATTGTGGGATGTAAATATTCATTTTATGGTTTTCAGTAAAGCAAGAGAGAGCGACCTTGAGCTGGTTCGTCGTGTCATTCCCACCAGCAAGCAGCGTGGCTCGTTCATTATGAGGCGCAGCGTTCGCTTGGTGTTGCGCTTGTGCTTGTTTAGTCCCTCACGAGGATGTAGACGGCGTGGACGAGACCAGGAATGTAACCGAGCAGCGTGAGCAAGATGTTGATCGCAAGGTCCTTGGTGCAGCCCACTTGGAAGAAGACGCCGACTGGCGGGATGATAACCGAGCAAATAAGTCGAGGGATGTCACCGCAGGTAACCGCCATTGTGCTTGAGAAGGGTGAAGCTTGGGTGGAGGATGGAGGTCTGCTGTTGGAGGCAGACTTAGGAATGAGAGAAGGATAAAGCCACGCCGCTTGACGGCAAGCGCCGCGCCGCGCCGCTTGAGAGCTGCAGTACTGGGCGCGGAAATGGTAAAGTGGCTGGCACGTTGTCGCAAGATAATAGAGACACTTGATGGAATATCGTCCACCATTTATTCGGTGCAATCGGTGCATTGTAGCCACGCGCAAAGGATCTTGGCAGCCATTAATGCTTTCTTTTGGTGAATGTTGAAGCTGAGCGCTGAATGATTGTCGTAGGATTTCAAGTAGCTGTACCATCACGTGTACCAGTTGAAATGGTACAGTGTACCCAACCCTTTGAGAGCTCTTGGGTTTTGATACCTGTCAATCAAGTGAAGACCAAGAGCCCACGAAGAAGACGACAGACGATGCCATCTTCACAGGAGCAGTCGGCCGCCGACCTGGCGCTGGCGGCGGCGCGCGTGAACATCTGCCTCGGCTATGAGCAGCGACTGCTGTCGCTCAACGCCAAGCAGCGCAAGCTTCCCGTGACGATCGTGAGCGGCTTCCTGGGCGCCGGCAAGACGTCGCTACTGCACCACATCCTCGCGAACCGACTCAACCTGCAGATCGCGTGCGCCGTGAGCGACCTCGCGGCCATCAACGTGGATGAGCTGCTCGTGACCGAGAAGACGCTCTTCGAGGTGAAGCCGTCGCAGCAGCACCGGCCCGAGGTCTTTGGTGTCAAGAGCCGCACCGTGGACGCGTTCAAGGACGTCGTGTGGCAGGCGCTGCACGAGTCCGACAAGCAGTTCGACTACCTCGTGATGGAGACGAGCGGCACGATGGACCCGACGCAGCTCATCGCAGCCGTGCAGGAGAAGTTTGGCAAGATGACGCGCGCGCGCCTGGACTCGGTCGTGATTGTCGTGGACGGCGATGCGATGGCGCAGGACGCGAAGGACGGCGTCGAGCCCTGCGACGTTGCGATCAGCCAGCTCGAGTGCGCAGACGTTGTGGTGCTCAATAAAGTCGACCTCATGGACGACGCCGCCAAGACGCGCGCCAAGCAGGTCATCGCCAAGTACGCACCGCTAGCGAGAGTGTACGAGGCGGACCACTGCCAGATCTACTTGCCACACGTGCTCGACATCTCTCCGCCAGATGACATCTACAACGCCGTGAGCCACGAGAGCGTCAAGGCGCACTGGAACTGCGCCACCGACGATGCGTTCGGTAAGCTGCGTCTCGACAGCAGCCTCACTGCCTCGTTGCAGAAGAATGGCGACTCAACGGCGTTGTCGTCGAGCTTCTCGTCCGTGGCGTTCGAGCAGCTCCAGCCCACGCATTTGGCTGCGGTGCATTACTGGCTGCAGCAGAAGCTGCCCAAGACGGTGCTGCGCGTCAAGGGCGTGATCTACCTGGCCGACGACCCAAAGAGCCGCTACGTCGTGCAGATGAGCGGCAAGAAGCGCATTGAGGTTGAGAATGCCGGGCCGTGGCTCTCGACCCCAAAGACGCAGTTTGTCGTCATCGGCTCGCATTTCGACGAGGCCGGCGTGCTCGCAGACCTCACGGCGTGTTTTGAGCCACAGGAGAGCAGCAGTAACTTATTGAGCGACGAACTGCGAGCCGCTTGTATCGAGAAGCTGCAACACGACATCCGCTTCGAAGTGCACGCCGTGCTGCCGCACGCGATCCAGTTCCGCCTCGGATGCCCCACGTCGACGCTGGACGAGAACATGCTGCGCCATCACCACCACGTCGACATGAACGAGCTCACCAAGCAGATCGTGCGCGAGGTGAACGCCTCGGGCGGCGGCGCGCTACTGGCCTACGTGCCACTGCGCAGTGCAGCGGCCGATGCGGCTGAGAAGCCCGCAATCGTGGCCATGGCCTCCATCGCCGGCCCCGCGACTGTGCTCGCCATGTGGGACGAGCTCGACGTGCGGGCTGACACGATCCTGAATGAGATTAAGCGGAAACTTGGAGCTTGTCTCTGTGGCTTCTAACGTGGAGATATGCGGCCGCAGATTCAGAGATAAAAACCATCGGAGCTTTGCATTAAAAACCTGCTTGCTGGTTAAACTGCGCTTTGATGCCTAGAGAATAAGATAATGGAGAGCATAACATGCGCCTCCACGAGAAGCCGCTGTTAATACTCAATGCAGATGACGTAGAGCGCGTGGATGATCCCAGGAATGTATCTACAATAGCAAAATCACAGTCAGTTCTCCATATTGAAAGGTTATAACCACTTCATACAGACGTACCCGAGCAGCGTGAGCAGGACGTTGATCGCGAGGTCCTTGTTGCAGCCTGTCTGGAAGAACACGCCAAGGGGCGGCAGCAGGATCGCTAGGATGATCATCGCGACTCGATCCCAGAAGCCCACGTCGCTGCGTCTGTTGTCGTCCACTGCGCGGTAATTGGTGGCATTGTGGTAGTGCTGCTGCTGCTGCTGCTGGTAGTCCACGCGTGGGGGAGGGTGACCTCCGGTGTAGCCCGCCGGCGACGCGCTCTCATCCCACCAGCCACCGCGCTCTAAGTCGCGCGTGGGCTCGGCTTGGTGCGGCACTGCCTTGGACGCCATGGGTGATGCTTGGGTTGTGTGTGTGTGTGTGTGGTTGCTTGTGAGAGCAAAAGGAACACTGAGCCACGCACTCGCTCATTCATTTCTCGAGAAGGGTGGCGAGAGCCTGGTCCCATCGACGACGACTTTGAAGTCGCACGACATGGCAGTTGGGGTGGCAAAACGTGACAAAATATATTAACGATGCGCTCTTAAAAAATGGTTCTCCGTGCGTGTGAGCGCATTGTGCGTCTGTCGTGTGTGTGGTGCTGGCTGCTTGAGACACTCGCGTAAGCGTTTGGCTTACTCCGCGACGATGATGTAGAGCGCGTGGATGACACCAGGGATGTAGCTGTTCATATGGAGAGACACACACACGAGCCAATTAGATCGCCATTTTCAACCTCCTCCGAGAGAAGAACAAGAAGACGTACCCGAGTATCGTGAGCAGCACGTTGATTGCGAGGTCCTTGGTGCAGCCGACCTGGAAGTAGACGCCGACTGGCGGGATGAGCACGGAGCAGATCACGCGCGGGATGTCACCACAGGTCACGGCCATTGTGCTGGAGTTGATGGGGGAGAAGGAGCTTGCGGGGTCGAGTGCGAATTTGATTCTGCCAGAAGTGAGCGTGGTGGCGGAGCTGCCCGTGCTCTGGTGTGTGGGCGGGAAAGATCCATTTGGCTTCATCCACCATTCTTCTCAACAGGATGGGTGAAATCCAGCTGCGTTTTTGCGCGATCTGATTGGCTGAATACAGAATTGTACTTTTTAGCCAATTTTCAGCCAACAAAACAATGACAAATGGTTGTTTTATAGCCAATGACGAAGCTGTAAATAAGTGAGATTGTCAAAAAGAAAGCGCCTTTCTCACTTGGAATGAGGTTGCCAAGAATGCAGGCGATCATGTGGGCTCGAGGAACGATTACGCATGAAGTAGTGCGCAGATCTGCGCTCGTGCTCCGCGTAATGTACTTTGAGCAACCGCAATGTGTTGCACACCCAAGCTCAGCGTCGTAATAACCTCGGAGCGCGCGCGCCTCTGAGCAAACACGGCAGAAAGCTCAACAAAAAAGGATTCTGCACCCATGTTGAGTGTATGTGTGTGACATGGGAGCAAACATTCACATCAATTGTTATGATTGGCTAAAATAAGCTATTTTACGATTATATCCAATCGTCGACGCGCAGATCAAAAATGGGTGAAATTTTGCCGCGCGATTTTTTGCAATCTTTTTTATCGCGTAGCCATCAACGAACGTATTGCAAGATCAAATGGAGCCAACAACGAATGGTGCCGCTCGTGAAATGACTGACGTGTGCGTGCAGACCAAGAGCTTTTCTTCAAGTGGCGGCTTCAATCGCCTGAATTACTTGGGCTGGATCTGTCGTCAGGACTGCGAGTGCTTCGTTGCGATAGGTTTGAGCTTGACCCGCTCGTCACTGCGCTGACAGTGAGCTGCAATTTGAGAGCTCAAAGCCACGTCCTGTGCCGGTCATAGCCGCAAGCAAGATGGCGAACGTCGTCCTTTGGTACTCGCATGTCGACGAACATCATGAAATAAACTGAACTTGCGCTGCACTTTCAACTGCTCGCAACCGCATTTCGAAATCAGCTCCAGCTGAAGCAAAAGTGTGCATTTGTGCAAGTCGCAATTTCAGTCTCCATTGTTTAGTAGTGACTCACCCTTCGCTTGCTTTATCGAGTAATAGCCAAAAAACAAAGTGTAAATGTCAAAATTTACAATTCATATTCATATTCAAAATACGTCATTTCATTTTCTCCTGTTACACTACATGTGCTGGCACGTTCTTGTTGGTACTGCCGGCCGTGGTCGTGTGGGCAGCGCTCGTGCCGTACTGGTTGTAGTCCTGCGTCTGCGCGAGCTCATCCTCAAGGTCAGCCGCGAAGAGCGCAGCGCCAATAGCGTTCGTGAAGAGGAAGAGCGAGCCGAGGAACGGGACCATCTCGAGGAACATTGCTTGCATGCCAAAAGACAAGTACTGCGACTTGCGCTCGGCGACAAACTGCTTCTGCTGCGCGTACGAGAGGTTCCGGAGCTCAAAGTAGTAGAGATGGTACTCCCACGCGAGAATCGTGCCGTTGAGCCAGACCCAGGCGATCGTGCCCACGATCGGGATCAGGTTGAGCGGCAGCGTGACGACAAGCATGACGACGCGCAGCCAGAGGCTCACGCGGCAGCACGCGCCGCACGCGCGGCCGCAGCTCGAGTGCTTCTTCTCGTTCTCCACGAGCTCACCGTAGCCGCGGTTCGTCAGCACCTGCTCGAAGATCTTGTCCATGAAGCACCCGACGACCGCTAGCGAGTAGATGAGCGTGATAAGGAAGATCTCGACAATCACCATGATGACCGCGACGAGCCACGCGAGCCCCGTGGGCAGACCGGCGCTTTCCAGGAGCTCCGCCTGCGGGTAGAGGCCGCCGGCGAAGAGCACGATGACCGACACGGCGGCCACGACGATGGTCATGAGGATCGGGCAGATGGACGTGAGCCACAGGCGCGGGTGCGCCAGAAAGTATAGCATGCCCTGCACCGCGTACGTCGACATGCTCGTCTCTAGTGGTGCGATGCGATGCGAATGGATTTGTGTGAAGGGAAACCAAATGCGTTCGGTGGGACACGTTTGCTCGCGAAGGAACCCTTTAAGGTAGTCAAAATGAAAGGCCGCACCCATTTTCGCACGCTCTGTCTAAATTTTTTTGACATGATCTGTCAAAAACGAGTGGTGAAGCTCACCGAAGCATGTGAAGTGGCACAGACGAACATAAGAGCATACCACACAGGCAAGTAGCATGGAGTTCTCGAGCAAGATGCTCCTCTCAGCTCAAAATATTATGTGTCCCATAAGCACCTGCGCGTGAGGAGCGCTGGAGCATGTTGAAGGCTGCTTCAATGTAAAAATTACACTCTGAGACCGTCAAGAATGTCACAAGAGCTGCGTGAATGCTATGAGAATAGTAGCAGGCAATACAGCTCATCGATCTACAAGTCCGTAACATCAGGAGCAATGATGCACGCTGTTTCCGCAAGCTGCACTGAGCAAAGCAAGGATATGTGTCGTCAAAAGGACTGTTTTCGACAAAATATTGACTGTCAAACTGTTCATATTCAACAACCGGATAACATTTGATTGGCTGAGAAATGAAAAACTCCTTTTTCAGCCAGTCATGTTTCGTATGTCAACCCTATTCGCTGATCGGAGAGTCAGTCCATTACACTTGCAAAATGGTTGACACGGAACGAGGAGTGCATGTTATACTAGAGGCACAGCTCAGATAAGCAATTTGAGTGGTATCCGGTTGCTGATACGGTCTCTTTTATGCACATCCGAAAGTTTATGAATGCGTAGGTTTCCATATTTTGTTTGATTGAAAGGATTTACTGTGCATTTTTATCTACCAAAATCAAAAATGTGAATACTGTTTTGAATTTTGCCCGGATAACTGAACTTCATGCTCTGTGCCTCCAGATCACAGCTAGGAGAAGGGAAGCGATCGCATGGGGTGTAAAAACAAGCCGTGTCGTGTGGCCAGCAAGGCGATCGGAAGGACGGACCAGAGGAAGCGCAGCAATTGCATTAGGACTCCCGCGCGCGTGAAGAAGCAGGCGTCGTCCGCAATCTCCATCCGCAGGCGTAGAGGACGGAGGAGAAGTGAAGAGGCGCGAGTGGCCGATTCCACCAGAGAGACAGACAGGGAGAAGAGAGACGACATAGATGAAGGCGCCCGCTATCACTGTCGCGCTCGCCGCGCTTCTTGGTACGTACGTCGATGAGCCCGTGGACACGCTCACTGTCGCTCTGTGTGTATTATGGATCGATGTGTCTATCGTGCGAGTGCTGACGTCGTGTGTGGATGTGTGCAGCGCTGTATGGCGAATCGTCGACGACACAGGCGCTGACAGCCAAGACGATCGAGACGAACTGCAAGAGCTTGACGGTCTGCTACAAGGCCGGGAACAAGGCCGTGCCGTGCACGATCGCGCAAATCGACTGCCCGCCATGCGTGACCTTCGATAACAGCGGCTGCTACGAGAAGCTGGGCGACGGCACGTGCTCCTTTGGCTCGCTCTGCTCCACGTACTGGGACGAAGGCACGAGCACGTCCGCGGGCTCCGGCTCGGTGGCCACGTCGACCGCGAACCCATCGTCCTCACAAGCCACTGCTGGTGTTCCGACGACAAGCAAGAACACGACCGGTACCAACTCGACGACGAGCACCTCGTCCCACTCAAGCGCTGCTGGTGCCGACACGGCCGGCACGGCCGGATCCGCCGCATCTGACAGCAAGGGCTCGGACATGAGCGTCGTGTTCGCGATCATCGGCGCCGCCATGGGCGTGATCGCCGTGGCTGTGATCTTCCTCACGCTCGTGCGCCGCTCTCGCGCCGCCCACGAGGATGAGGACGACGTCGCGACACCCCCGGCAGTGATGGGAGGTAAGGAGCCCGTGAGCACGACCGCCGCTGTCACGTACGCGTCCTACGACCGCAACCGCGGCACGAACGGTGGTTCTGCTGCGCTTGGCAATGCCGCTGAGCCCAGCGTCGTGAGCTACTACAGCCAGCAGCCGAAGGACCTGCCGATCGCATCGCCGCGTGTGGCTGGACGCGCTGTGCCAGCCGCCGCAGCTACTGTTGCCACCACGACCTCCGTTGCGAGCTACTACGCCCAGCAGCCGCAGAACCTACCGGCGGTGTCGCCGCGCGTCGCCGGGCGCGCTGTGCCAGCGTCAGCACCTCGCGCTGTACCCATGCCTGCTCCAGCGGCAAGAGCAATGCCAGTGTTTGCGAACAATGCGCCTCTGAGCAACCCTCACCACCACCAGCAGCAGTACCAGCAGGAGACCGTGTACCACCAGGCTCCGGTAGCCCAAGTGCAGGAGGCCCCGCGCCGCGTGTCTTCTCCTCGGAACCGACGGGAATCCTTTGAGTTCTAAGGTAGAGACAGCGAAGAAGACGAAGACTGAGAGGCAAGAGAGAAACGAGAGGGAAAGGTGAGGCGGAGGCGGTGGAGAAGAACGAGCAGCTCGTAGCAGCTCGGGTGTCTGTAAATGGTCGTTCATTTATCTGGCGAACGCAGCCAGTCCGGTCGTGGACACGTGGTGATGGTGATGAAGGTGACGGCACCTTGACAGCTGACTCCAGAGCGACGTCGCCGTGCTGCTTCCTCTTCGTTGGCTGGAGAATTGCGTGGTGTTCGCTTGCCGAGAGCCACGTTCACAGTCCATTCGAGTTCGCGGTTGGAAGCGTGTTCGCTATTTGCTTTTTTGAATGTTAAATATATCTCCACGATTGATTTCCCTTCCGTATTCGCGACTGAATGGCTCGACGATCTTCACGTCAACAGGTCCACCAATGAGCTTTCTTTAGAACCTACCATGGACCTCCAAGGCGCCAAATCTGAGTTTATCAACTGTCACAGGTCTCTCTTGTTATTCTCGAATCGAGCTGATGTCTTCGCATGCGTTCAGAGCCTCGTCGCATAAACACTGCAGGCGAAGACGAAGCGTCTTCGGGTTCCGGAGTTGACCAGTCGCCCAGAGCTGATCTGTCAGTGTTGTGGCGCCCAAGGCTCGCGGCGACGAGCGGAGCATCGTGAGCAATCCACGCTTGAAGAGATCGGGTTTCGAGTGAGATGATGGCAGGTGATGGTGCTTCGATCGCTTCGAGTGGCTGGCATTGGCGGTCAAATCTGGAGCTGCGCGTGCAGAGGATGCAGCATCGCTCATGTCGTCCAGCCTGCCTCCGCTCGCTGCATACTGTGTCGCCTGCGTTGGCGATTGGCGCAGAAGCGCTGGGATGACGAGGTGGCGTCGAGGACTGGCAGCCATTGGGAGTACTTTGGCGTTGCCGTTGACAGCCCCTTCATAGTAGTCTCGATTAGACAGAATCGTGGCGCTGGCTCCAGGCTTGGAGCTTGCTAGCACGGACGAAGTCAGCTGAGCTGTTGAATCCCATGGCGCGTAGCTCTGCATCTCAGATATTCTTTCAGAGAGTACCATTGGCTGCAGTTTTCGCCCCACAGTAGCAGCGCTGCTTGCTAGCCCTGACCGCGTGTGCTGCTGCGAAAGTGGATTCATCAACAGGGACTCGCTACGCACTTTTTGCATTTTGAGTCCGTCGTTCTCAAGTCGCGCGACCGCTATAAGCAGCTTGTGCATCATCGCAAAGTGATCTTCCTGGCCTCGCTCCATCGCCTGCATGCACGTCATGAGCCCATCGATCTGCTCCGGCAACTGGTTCGCTGGCGGTGGCGCCGCGGCTTGGCTTTGACTCAGTCTTCTCACTGGCTGTGCGAGGTGAACTAAAGTACTCTTGAACCTGGTGGGTGACCTTGGATACCGCCAGCGAGGCCTCTGGCACCACGTGTGGGGTACTGACCACAATCGCGACGCCTGGGATAATGTTGTTGGTGCTGTGGCCGCTTGCAAGGCCTGGTCCAGCGAGCTGAGCGACGGATTGGACGACAGCAGCCCCGTACGGCTACTGCGCTTCCTTCAAAACAGATTTTGCCGCTGGGAGTCATTCGACTTGACTGCCGAGACGGTTGTGCGATCCTGGAAGCCAAAGATGATGGAAACGTCAATCACATTGTTGGTTGATCGAGTCCAACAGCACCTCGACAATGTCTTCCGTGGTCAAGTTGTCGCCATCTTCGATCACTGCGATCGGCGAGACGTGGCGCTTGGCAGTCACCAAGTTGCAAATCTCCTCCCAGGAGAACGGGATCTCACGCTTGTCCACGCAGCTCGTGAGCACCTTACGGCGGTCTTCCGAGTACCGCTAGAGTATTTGCTGGAACTTGTCGCGCTCCAAGATGCACATCTCTACGTACGTCATCGCGCGCACGTTGGCCGCGCGCTTGTAGTTTATGAGCAGCGCCATTTCGCCAAACGACTGGCCCGGGTTGATTCGCCTGAGTCTTTTCTGGCGGGTCTCGAAGGTCTTCATGCGCTGCTTGGGCCGCTTGTTGCTCACGTCGCTGTTGTTATCGTCATCGCTTGAGTCGTCCGACCAGCCACCACGTTTGCCACCCGAGGTGGGCGATGACGTGGTCGCCGTCGAGGCATGGAAGAGCGTTTGCTGGGCTTTCTTGACAAGTCACTGACTGCTACATCTCGAGATCGGCATGACGCGGTACTGCATGTCCGTGAGATCTTCCATCTCGCTGCCGCTCATCTGCCTGCTGCTTGTGCCGCTCTCACTGCCGCGCTTGGACTGCGGTCGGTCGATCCGCGAATGCGTGGGCGAAATCGGTCGATCAAAGACATCGTTCGCATCCGTGAGCTCGCAGATGCCACGATTGACCATGTACATCTCGGCATCCGTCTCACCCTGGCGGATGATGTAATAGTCCGGGAGATACACCCTGATCACGAGGTTGAGCACAACCTGCGTCACAAAAGTCGGGCGAACAGGTCCGCCAGATTGGCACACGCATGATGAGATTCATGTATTTGTACAACCCAACCTCGCGGGACAAAGTGTGTGAGAGTTCCTTGGCGAACTTGACGATGTCGCTATCGAGCGACTCGTACTCCTGCCACAAGTGGTCGTAATACTGGTGAATTCGCTGTCGCAGTTCAAGCGGGAGCTTCATCTTGTTCATTGTGGCGAAGATGACCTCCATCTTGCGCTGGTAGTTGGTCGAGCTCGCGTGGAAGTTGGACACGAGCATCGCGACATTGCCAAACATGATCGCTAAGACTACGGAGCCCAGCAATACTGCAAAGATCGAGAAGATGTTCTGCTGGACGCTGGTACCACGCGAGCTGCCCTGGCCCTGGATTAGTAGGATCGAGTAGTACACGTCAGAGACGTACTTCTCAAAGACTGAAGCTCCGGATTGCACTGCGTTCGGCGCATCAGGATCGGATCCGGACACCAAGTGCCAACCACAGGCGCTGTAAGCACGACCAATAGAATCAATCGGATGATGCGCATCAAATGCGAGTACCTTGAATGGAAGAGCCACGCAAAGAAGTCTTTGCCAGTAGAGAGCTTGTGGCTTAGTAGCAGGAACTGGTTGAACAGCAAGAACACGTGGTAGAGTCGCCGGATTCGAAACAACGTATGGAAGAGCACGTGTCTCGACTCAGCATCTTTCTGAGCCGAGTCGTCGTCCTTCAAGATCCCAAAGTACACGATCGTGTCCACAGGCACGGATGAGAGCAGATCCACAAGGAATCAGCCAGTGAGGTAGTGCTACATGATCCTTCTCCAGGATTTCACGAGCGACAGCGTCTTGGGCTTGTAGAACGCCATGTTGAAGCTTAGTAGAAAGTCGGCCAGGAACGCCATCTCGAACGCAATGTTGATGTGCGTCACGTTCTCACTGCCATACACGGGCACGACTGGCAAGTAGACCGCCTGCAGCGCAAACACGACGCCCATGATCAGCGACCGGAGCTTGCCGATGGTGACCACAGGCGAGAACGGCGTCAGCGCCTTTTTCATCAGGCTCCGCAGCCGTTGACACAGTCTTCGCTTCTGTTTCTTGACAAGGCAGCGCCATGAGATGCGCGAGGCGAGCTGTCTAGGCTATTTCTGAGGCTCTGAGGCTAAGAATTCATGACTTTGAGTGGGTTCGACGCTGTGTCCACAAGGCGAGGACGCACCAGCATCGCCGCCCTGGCTGCGGCTCGCGTTCTCGTCGCTCTTGTAGGCTGAGTCGTGGGACGTGACGTCCTGGACCTGCTGCAGTTGGCTAGTCCGTGTCTTGAACGAGAAGCGGCGCGGCGGCTGTGGTTGTGATTGGTCATGTCCTAGGTCTCATGCCTTGAGTGCCCCATTCCTGGCCGCTTCGGTGTTTCTTCGTAGCTCTTCGTCGTCCTCATCACTTTCGACGTTGCGGCCACCGCGCGCTTCGGAATCCGTCGACAGAGCGTCGAAGTGCGAGGGCACCCAACTGCTAGAATCCGGGATCGTCTTTCTGCAGATCACAATGGGGCTGATAGACGAATCCGAAGGCGTAGACGGATTCAAATCGTTAGCCCAAAGACCTTTGGCCTCAGCCGCTGGCCCACCCACCTTGCGGAGCTGGAAGTGCTGCATCATCAGCTCGTAGGCCGCGGTCTTCATCTCCAGCTCGTCCTGTTCCTGTGTTGTCCGAGCGTTCGCGAGCGTCAGTGCGACGCCCAGGCTTGACCAGCGGCTCGTGAGACTCCGGCTCAGCGTCTGCGTGCGTTGCATTTTGAGCTACGGCTTGACCACCAGTGAGGCGGCGACGGTCGGTCGCCGTCGGGTTGGAGCGGTTCCACTGCGGATGAACCGCAGGATCTTCGTCAAGCGCCGGAGCTTGACGAGCCAAGGCTCGAGTGGTACAGTCATGTCCAGAGCATTGCTCGGACGCGAATTCGAATTGTGGCCTTGGCTCCGATTTGGATTGCTCACGCGCTTGCTGGTGCTCCGGCACAGGCTGCTGGACTCCGTGCGGCTCTCCATGATGGGCGAGGGCGGGTATCGACACAATGGCGTTGTCGTTCGTGCATCAGTGTCATACAAACTTGGTCGCGGGCTGCCGACCAGACGAGTTGAGCTTCGTCACTGTAACAACTTTAGAACCGCGCTCGCCTGTGAATAGAGGGCTGACCACCAGCAAACAACAAGTTGTTGTACCAGAAAGAGACAACGACGCCTCAGAAGATCGCCAACTTACCATGAGATACCAAAGTACCAACACGACTACGTAAGCGATCTTCCTTTTTATTGCGGATCAGATGCTCTAAGTAAACTTAGCGCACCCGACACCCTCGGAGTAGGCATCTCCTGTCACCCGAGCTCGGAGAGCCCAGGTCCCAAGTCACGTGTTTCCTGTCTTGCGACTCGTGGAACACCACAGATCTGCTGGCAACAAAAAAAAGTGATGTTGGATGTCACTGATACGGCTGTTGGTGCTCATGTTTATGAGTCTATCCTTGTAATGTTTCGGGAGCGATACCATATACCTCTCTTACTTTAACAGAAGATACGCACTTGGACATTGCTTCGAGCTGATTACTTGGATAACAATGTTAGCTATATGACCCACTTTGAGTATTTTTACAAAAAAATACACAACTCATCGGAAAATCGTGTTAAATTGGCATCTCTCGAACGGAAGCTACCAGTCGGTCATTGCCCTGGTCCAGCTTGTTTGTCAGAGAAGGATCAGACAACGCCATCGCTTGTCTTCTGCTCTCTTCTTTCTTCCCGGAAGTCAATGGCGACAAGATGCATCTTGTTAAAATCTTTTCGCACCGTCACCTTCCCCGGAACGTGTTCGGCAAACTTACCAGCGTCGAAATTTGTGGGCACTTTCAAAACCACGATCTCTGTTCGTCCATGAAGCCTTCTGCAAATATCGTACAGTGGGATGTTGTCCAGGAACAGATCCACCTTTGCGAGATCTTTGTATTCCGGACCGCCCCATGGCGGGTCGATGAACACCACGTCTTGCTGCAGGTCATGCATCACCATGAGATAGCTTGCGTGGATACAAATTGCATTGCCTTTCTCCAGAACAGCCAGATTGTGCTGCAGCATTTCGCATCGAACGAGGTCGCACTCCACAGCATTCACGATCGCAAAGTAATCGCAGAAGGAGATCACGTTGCCGCCGACGCACGCAGTGGCATCAGTGATGGTCAGGGATGACTTCGCTCGATGCTCTTGATCTTGATCTTGTGTTGCATTCACATATTCGTCACCTGCGTACAGCGCCAGAATTGCTTCAGAGATCTTTGTTGCCATCTCGTGCTCTGTCACACTGAAGCCCGCGACGTCATCAATCTGCAGTCGATTTCGCGTGTCAAAATCCAAGTTGCGGAAAAAGAAATCGCGCTTGTCACCACACTTTTGAGGAGGGGGAGGTGACGGCTTGACCGGTTCAATTGGCGATCGCCGCTCCTGGTCCGATGATGAGGAAGAGCCTTGATCATTGCGTCTCCGGTTCGTAGTTTGCTGCTGTGTCTGCTCGTCTGCCTGTTTCTCCAATTCGATTCTGTCCAAAAGCTGTTGAAGACTCGTGGATCGACTGAGATCTGGATTACTTGCAGGTGGAGGGCTCCGCACGCCACTGCGATTCTTTTTCACCTGGTATCCATTCTGCTGCTCGGGCCTTCTCCCTCTTGCGCTCGTGTTCCTTCTTGTCTCGTCTTGCTGAGTAGCTGAGCCTTTGTGCGATGAGCTTGACGTTGTAGATGATGTCTCGTCTCTGCTGTTTGCACTCGTTGACGCCACTTCCTGTCTGGTGTAAGATCTCGATGAATCATCGCGCAGCACATGAGGCATCTTTGACGCTTTCGATTTCACTGCGACTGCCGCCGAGGATGCCGATGTCACAGAAGTCGTCGCCCAGGAATAATACGACGACGACTGGACGCGCGGTGTCAATGCAACTGTACTCGCAGCTCTCTGGGGCACCGGTGCAGCTGGAATCATGCGCTTATGCGAGCGGCTCCACCTGCTCTTCGACCCAACGCTCTTCCACTCGCCGTCATCACCGTCATCATCGTCGCTCTGCGCCACCATCTCGCTCATCCTCGCTAATTCCAAGGCAGCAGCGTCGGCATTTCTTCTCTTCCCGTCGCCATTTGCAGGCGCAGAGGCGGCGCGGCGCAGGTGGCGCGCCTCGAGCTGCTGCTGCGTCACGGGCCGCAGCCCCACGGGCATCCGCTGCTCCTGCGCGTGCGTTCTCGGCAGTGCTCGCTCGCTCTCTATGCCTGTGGAGCGCGCTGCTGCGGCCGCGGACGCCCATCCGCGCACCGGCGTCGCTGCTGCTGCGGAAGTCGCCATTGCTCCTTGTCCTTCAAGTCCGTTTCCGTTGGGAAATTGAATGGGAGAAACGGGTTTCATTTCCGCATTTCGCCTGTTCAGAATGATGGTTCGTTTTAAATTGATATAAAAAGCTGACAGCCGATACATATCAGCAGTGAACTGCATTGAACCAGGGATTTAGATACAGAATGAGCTAAAACAAGGGAAACCTGGGTAAATCTTTCTGATGCCTCCATTTTAGTCGTCGTGATGCTTCTGAATTGGGTTCGCGAACGCTGACGCCATGGGGTTCAGTGCTTTCTTCTGCGGCTTCTTTCCGAGGAAAGCGCCTGGCTTCCCTACCTTTGCGCCAAAGCTGAAGCCGACCTTCGCTGGCACCGCTTGTGGAAGAGATACCTTGCCGGGGCCGCCTGACTCGACCACGGGAGGATGGGCTGATACTGAAGCAGAGGCAGTCGCTGCTGCTGCGAGCTCGATCCTCTTCTGCAGCATCGCAGCTTCGTGCTGCTGCTCGCGCTTGCGCTTCGCGTCCTGCGCATGCGCGCTCACACTCTGCTTCTTGAGCTCCTGCAGGCGCTTGCGGTGGTGGTGGTCGTACGAGCTCAGGTGATTCTCCATCTCCGTCACAGTCTTGTACTGCTTCTGACAGTCGGTGCAGAGGAACGCAGCCTGGATCGCCTTCACGTCCACTTTAATCTGGTCGTCTCTCGCCGCCTTTTCCAGACGTAGATGGGTCTCCTCGGCAGTCTCGACGACCTCGATGTCCAGCTTCTTGCGCTCTTTCGTCGCCTGCTCGGTCATGGCGTCATACTCCTCCTGTGGATTCGCGCGCGAGTATGTGTTCCATGAAGAGTTGCGTGGTGGTGGTGGTGATCATTGAATGAAGCGCGCGACGGTGACAAGACAACAACAGACGACCGTGACAGCTCTCTTTTTCACCAACAGGCACACTCGTAGTGCGGAATCAAGCGCGGCTTACCGCTTTCCCGAGTCCAAGGCACACGAGGTTCTCCTTCATCTTGACCGGCTCCACGATGCCTGCAGGATACGAGCAGCACAAGTACATACACGCGCAGGTCATCAGTGATCTCCGCTCGCATGTCCAGACGACAGAGCGCCAATTGTGTTTGTTACCTTGCTCGTGCTTGCCCAGCCCGGTGCCTTGCTTCCAGCCCATCTTCTGCAACAACCGGAAGCCACGATTCGACGCATCCAGTGCGGTCTCCATCTACGCCCACACAGCAAACGCACAAAGCACCTTAGCACCTTGCGCGCGATCATCCAGTTGCCAGCAGCATCGTGCATTCCGTCACATTACCTTTTTCAAAAGTGAAGACACAATTATCGCTTGCTTTACTTTTTATCCAATCAAACCCATCGTAAACATGAGAAACGCGAATTTAAGCCAACCAGGTGCCATGAGACAAAAATGCGACCGAAAACACAGCACATCAAAAACGCCATGCCCGAGCAGAGCTGAGAAGGAAGGCCGCGAATGCGCGTGAACACCGAAGCGAGCCTCACGTGCAGCTGCAGCTAGAGAGAGAGCGCCACTCGCGAGACCAGGTCACGATGGCTAAGACGGTAGCTGCGTTGTATACTGAATGGAAGGCTATCTTTAGCAAGCGAACACGCTGACCAACTTATGCAACAGCTACAGCTCTAAAATGCACCATCGCCAGCAGTACTTGTTGACGTGTACGCGCCACCATGAACCCGACTGCGAGTACCGACCAGCACGAGCACACGAGCGCGCGTGTCGCAGGTGATGCGCCGCCGAGTGAGCTCTGTGAGCACGAGCAGCGCCACCGGCGCCGCAGCTCGGGCACCGAGTCGACGCTCGCGCCGCTGCCTGTCTTCCTGCCAGCGAAGGTGTTGCCGCGCGGCGACTCATTCAGCGTGGCGTCTGCTGCCGGCAGCAACGTCTTCAGTGATAATGGGCCTGCGTTGCAGTTGGGTGGTGTGATCCAGGATACCGGCAGCCTCCAGACGGACCTGCAGGCGCAGACCGCCAACTACGAGACCATCCTGCGCCACTTCAATCTACGCAAGGTGCCCACGGAGCAAGCCATGGTCAAACCGCACAGCGCCGTGGACTACTCGCATCACCCTCTCGCCTTGATGCGTGTGCGGCCGACTGCGTCATCTGGCTCGGCTCGCTACGTCGTTTCTACGAATAGCTACTCCCGTCGTACGCCACGGCTCTCTCTGTATCGATCACTAAAGAACCTGAGGCGAACTGCGTTTGGCTCAGCTGTGTCGTGGCTACGAGGGCTGCACCGGCCAATGACGCCCACCGGTACGACGACCAAGCTCAAGGACTTTGCGCTCTTCTGGGTCTACTGCTTCCAGCTGCTCTACTTGCCCTTCGCACCGACGTACCTGGCTTCGGCCCACGCGCTTCCCATGATGCACATCAATGTTGCGCTCGAGCTCATCTACTTCGCAGACATGCTTGCGACCTTCAACACGGCAGTGTACGACTCCAACCACGGCAGCTTGCAGCTCATCGCGGCGCGCAGAGAGATCGCGAAGCGGTATCTCAAAGGCGACTGCATCCTTGACTTACTGAGTGCATTGCCGCTCGAGACTGCCGTTTCTTGGTTCTCCTCAGCCACCCATTTGGCCACGAGCCAGCAAAAAACTCTCGCGTTGACCCACCCAGCACTCTTCCACGTCAGCAACGTGCTGCGATTGCTGCGGTGGCGCAACGCTGCGCGCGCGACTCAGTGCGTGTGGATCACACAGCTGGCAGGTTTCCTGGAGCACAAATGTCGTCTCGTCTGGGGCGTCTACTGCGTACTTGTGTGCACGGCCGTCAAGCTGTTTGCGCTTTCGCTGCTCATGGCACACTACAGCGCGTGCCTCTGGCATGCGATCGTCTGCTCCCAGGACAATAATGACTCGTCAAGTAGCGATCCGAATCACCTGTCTTCATCGCCAACCTCATCGCTCGGTGCAACCTACCTGAGCGATGTGCGGTACGTGCTGCTGATTATGGTCGGCAGTGGCTCCGAGAGTGGGAACGTATACAAGGACGCGTTCGCGATCGTGCTCATACTCGTGGGCGTGCTCTTCTTCTCGTTCGTGGTCGGCAGCGTCTCGATGCTGCTCACGACAGCCAACTACTCATCGCACATCGAGTACGAGCGCAAGAAGCAGGCGCTCGTGTCGAAAATGGCCAAGCTGCAGCTGCCCCCGGAGCTCCAGGAGCGCATCTACCGCTACTACGAGCACCTCTGGACCGAGTACGACGCCACACACGAGGACATCTCGGACTTCACCAGGGATTTGACTCGGCCGCTGGCACTCGAGGTCGGACTCTGTCGGTATATGAACCTCGTGATCCACGTGTCATTCTGGACCGACTGTAGCCCAGACTTTGTGAGCGCGGTCGTGCTCAATCTCCGCGTTTTGGTCTACCTGCCGGACGACTTCATTGTGCGCAAGGACGAGATCGGTACCGAGTTCTTCATGATCCACCGCGGCGTGAGCGAGCTCACGGGCTTCCACCGCGAGACCGTGCGGCTCACGAACGGCGCTTCTTTCGGCGAAGTTGCGCTCTTGTTGAATTGCAAGCGCACCACGAGCGTCCGCGCGCTGACGTACATGGAGATCTGCGTGCTGCCGAGAGCGCCTTTCCAGGAGATCCTCGCGCGGTACCACAACGACCGAAGGCGCGTGATTCTACGCATGTTGCGGCGCGGACTCGAGTCGAACGAGCACCCGCAGCTCTGGCAGGAAGTGTTGCTTCGCAAAGCGCGCAAGCAAGACGAACTAGGAAATGGCGGTATCAAACACTCGTTCTCGCAGGCTACTGGTGAACTGAACGACCAGACTGCACCAGCGGATGCCTCAGGGGAGATCACTGCGACCGAGGGCGCCGAGATCCTCGCGGACGCGATGGACCTCACGTTCATTGGCATTCGAGAGACCACTTCGACGCCGTCAAGTGTAAGCGAGGGGCTGCTGAGGTGGAGTGCCTCGGACCCACATGCACACAACAGTCGTCGGAATCGCAAACAGCGAGCGCAAGGCCGTCAGTCCACGTCATCTTGCTCGTCTATTGGCAAACGCCTTGGCAGAAACTCAACGCAGCCTCAGCTTGGGCTCACAGTGGAGCCAGTCCGATCGCCAACGACCTCAGTGGTGCCAACTGCGGACGCGAACACTGATAGTCAAGGTAGAGTGGCGGTTATGGACGACCAACCGAACTTGGAGCCCCGGGATGAAGAGCTTCGTGGCGAAGCAACTGACCACCAGACGTCGAATGAGCAGCTCGAGCTGCTGCGGTCGCTCACATCACTCATGGTGCGCATGGAGGAGAAGCTCACGCATGTGGAGGCAAAGGTCGCGCAGCTGGAGAAACACGAACTTCGGCCGCTCCATCACTCCGGCAGCATCGGCAAAGCGCTCATCGCGGTCACGATGCCGTCCTATTCGGCCACGAGCGAAGACTTTGACGCCGCGCCGTCGTTGTCCCAGCACGTCTCGGCGGAACAGGCAGCTTCCCAGGTGATCGCTGCGCAATACGCGCGCGTCCGCACCGCGACGATCTTCGACGGCGCTGCTGCGGGTCTGAGTCCGAACTACACACGCCGCGCGTTCAGCCTCGACGTCGACACGAAGCAGAATCTCTCGCACTTCCACCAGCACCGTAGTCTCCAGCCCAACGCGCAGAGCTTGACTATAGACAGCAACTCTGTGGGCGGTGAGGACGCGTCATTCACCCACGTCGCTGCTCAGGGCCAACCCCACTCGGCGAGCTTCCGCCTACAGTCACGCAGGAAGTTCAAGAGCACGCTGGCGGACCAGCTCTGGCGCAAGAACAGCTGCCCCAGCCAAACCGATTGACAGCATGATGCTGTTCCGCCATGCCGCCATTCTTGTCCAATGCTTCAAGAACAATGGCGCCTTTTCATGCTCTTCCTCGCGCTCATTGGCTGTAAATGTATAAATCAGAATATTTTTAGCGAATCAGATCGATTTGTAGCTGCTCACTCGGCTCGCCAACCAAAACGACACACATTTGCGAAGAATTGGCGTCAATTGCACGCACGCAGACACAGGACGAGCCGCCACGCAACCATGCCCGAGTTCCTCGTGTTCTTCGTGCACCGCCACTTCGACTTCCGATACCCGGAGCTCGAGGCCGTGCTGGCGCTGCAGCAGCTCCAGTTCAAGGACGTGGTGGGCGACGCGGCGCAGCTGCCAAACCCCGAGAGCTCCCCTTTGCTGCGCATCACGCTGCCGTCCGTGCAGCACGCCAAGTTCCTCTCGGAGCGCGGCATCCTCGTCAAGGGCGTGTACGAAGTCTGGGGCCACGCGGACAACGGTGACTACGCGGCGCTAGTGCAGTCGGTCGCCTCGTACGCAAACCCTATCAAGAAACAGATCGTGGACGATGAGAATTGCTCGTGGCGCATTAACGTGGACGCGTTCGGCAAGAAACTGTCAATGACCGAGCAGCGCGAGCGCCGCGAGCACTTCCGTGACGTCGTGCCGTTCGCAGGACCTGTCGTGATGAAGGACTCGAACGAGACGTTCCTGATCCTGGAAGAGATCGGCGTCGACGTGGAGCTGCACGCCGGCATCAAGCCCAAGCGGATCTTCTTCTTGCGCGAGATCGCGGGCAGCGATAAGAACCGCGGCCGCGGTGGTGCGCGTGACCTCGTGGATCAGCAGACGCTCAAGCGACGCGCGTATATCGGCCCGACGTCCATGGAGAGCGAGATGGCGCTGCTCATGAGCAACATGGCACTCGTCCAGGCCGGCGACCTCGTGATCGACCCTTTTGTGGGCACCGGCAGCGTGCTTATCCCCTGTGGCACCCATGGTGCCGTGTGCTTTGGTACTGACATTGACATCCGCGTGCTGCTGGGCATTGGCGTCGGCGTCTCAGGTGGCGGCGCAACAGAAGATCTATTTGAAGAAAAGGACGGCCAGCCGCGCGTGAATGTGACCACCAACTTCAAGCAGTATGGGCTTCCATTGCCCGAGCTCATCCGCGCCGACAACTCCATGTCACCGATTGCTGTGCGATGCCGCGGATACTTTGATGCGGTCGTGTGCGATCCGCCGTACGGTATTCGTGCTGGTGCTCGCAAGAGCGGCCGCCGGCCCAACACGAAGGCGCAGCAGCCGCTGGACCAGCCGACCGAGACGCCGTTCGAGAAGCTGAGCGCGCAACGGAAACAGAACTACATCGCTCCGACTCAGCCATACGCCGCCGAGGATGTGATGAGTGACCTGCTCCAGTTCGCGGCGGAGACGCTACGCGAGGGCGGCCGCCTGGTGTACTTGCTGCCGACCACCTACGAATACACAGACGCCGACCTGCCGCGCCACCCGCAGCTGCACGTGGTGGCCAACTCGGAGCAGAAGCTCACGACCAAGTACGCGCGCCGCCTCATCACAATGGTCAAGCGCTCGGAAGGTGGTGGTAACGCTTGTGGAGGACTCAGTGACGATGCGAGTGCTGGTGCTGGTAGTGCAAGCTACTCGAACTTACGCGAGAAGATCAGTCACAACTACGTAGGAGGCGCGACGTCGCAACCGGGCGACGTGAGCTTCGCGAACCTGCGCGAGAAGATTTTGGAGCAGAACCGCAAGCGCAAGTCGGAGGAGCTGCTGGCGCAGGGTAATGGCGGCGGAGCTGCAGACGAAGCCGGGATGGAGTAGATCGACTTGGCAAAGCTTCAAGTATCCATTTACAGGCACATGAAGTGAGGATCTCAATTGGTATGTTAAATAGAGGAGAACCAACCACACGTACGTAGCAAGTCAGCCTTCAGATCATTTTTTTCACCCATTCGTGAGCTTTCCACGACTAGAAGAGACGCACATCAGGCGAGCGCGGCACTCCTCAGCACACAACTTGCCCAGTAAGGCAGCAAGAGGAATTGCAAGAAACGAAGCAGGTACGGAGCTTGCGCATGTACTACCGAAGCTCTCGAATGCCCCACACAAAAGCCAAGTAGAGCGACGCGATGCCCACGTGCGCTAACTTCCTACAGCCCCACCCAGCGCCCACGACGCTTTGCACTAGCAGGCTCCAATTAGTCCGTGCGATGTCGCAGGTAACCTGACGCAGTCGTGTGCGCTTCGCCGTTCGCGAATCACGCTAGCGCTCGCCGGCTCAATACGAAGAAGGCACAGCAGCCGCTGGAGCAGACGACCGACGAGGCGTCAACACCCTTAGGGAAGCTGAGCGAGTAGCAGAAGCAGAACTGCATCGCACCGTCGACCTGCCGCGGCACTCGGAGCAGAGGTTCACGACCAAATGCCCGCGTCAACTCATGACGTCGGATCATCAAGCGTTCAGGTGGCATTGGTGACTCGCGAGAAGCTCTTGGAGCAGACCAATAGCGATGGAGACGAGATGGAGGAGAGTCAGCCAACAATAGCTTCCTAGCGTTCATGAACGTGCCGAAATGAGTGATAGAGAGCCCACACTTGGAATTTGAATAGATAATCCGCACATGACGCGAGCAACTTGCTTTTCAACCCATTTGTATATTGAGAAAAGACGCATCGTAGGCAAATCCAAGATCTTCTCGTCTAGTCTCATAGAGACCTGCTGGGCAGACGCGAGCAGAGCGTGGCAGTACACAACTTGCGCAGCAAGGAGCATCAAGCGAGAGAGCAGCAGCAGCAAGTATGGAGCTAGCGCGCGTGCTGACGGAGCTCTCGAACGCACACAGCAGCGAGTCAGAAGCTACGTTCAGCGACGCGATGGCCACACCCTTGAGTTTCCTACAGCCACGCGCAGCAGCGTACACGTCGAGCTCACATCCGCGAGCTCAGACCAACGCTACAAGCAATGACACTGTCGACGATAGCGACGATGAAGCGAGCGAACGCCGACCAAAGATAACCGAGCGACGACGCCAGCGCAAGCGCATAAAGCAGCAGCGCTCCAGCAACACGTCAGCTGCAGCCATGAGCGACGACGATGCGCCACGTCACTCGGACGCCAAGTACGTCTCTGTATGCATTGTCGATACAGCCTATGTGGGATGCACTAACATGAGCTCTTCGTAAACCATGCAGACTCGAGCGCACGCGACAGCTGCAGAACTTGCGCCAGCAGCGCTACCGCGCGCGCAAGAAGTGCTCGCTCTCGGCACTGCAGCAGCGCTCGCAGCAGCTCGCAGCGGACAACGCGCAGCTCGAATGTGCGATCCGCGCCAGGCTCGCGTTGCCATGAGCTCATGTTGCTTCCATTTGCTCAAGAGCACCATACTCGTGTGTGTAGCTACATTACAAACACGAACCCATGTTGCGTGCGTGCGTGTTGTTGTTGATCTTCTTGTTGTTGCGCATGCGGCAGCACTTGCCACAAAAGAGATCATTCCTTGAACAGTCGCAATTGTACCGTGCCTTTCTGTTCAAGTAGTGCATTTTCACAATCCAACGACCAGAAAACTCAGCGAAACTGAACCACGGCGAGCGATTCTCGATCACGCGGTCGGAAAATGGCACCGGCATGGAAGCGACTGAGCTGAACTTGAGCAAGGCAACAAGGGCGCACCCATCCAGCGCCACGTCTCTACGCCTCCACTCGCTCCAGCCACCCGTTTTCAGCAACTTTCGGTTTCATTAGGTCAGAAAGTAGCTGAGATTGTGGCTGAAGTTGCAAAATGGCAGAAAGTGGAGAGAAGAGTGGCACTGCAGCGCTCTGGATCGTTTGTTGTTTTGGTCGTTGTTGCTGAGCCACCACGTGTCGTGGCTCTAGTTGCGGTTTTCGTGTTCTTGCTATTGCGTGCGCCACAGCATGTCTTGTTTGTTGCTTGTGTGTTTGCAGAAGTGCACATGCGCTGTTGACCACTTCTATCAGAAAACTGTCACTTGTTCGTTCACAACCATCATCAAGACACGTGTTTGACTCCCGCACAACACAAACACACAAATTCAAAAGCGAGAGCGAGACACCTTGTTTGCTGTCATCACATTTTGAAAAACCTTGTTTTCTGCTCCCCTACCCGCGGCGCTAAGTTTGCTGTACCGCGCTTTTGTTTGACAGAAACGAGTGCGGTGGAGCGCTTTGATTTGTCAAGATACAGCCCTAGCCTCGAATGAGCGCAAGGTTTTTCATGTGGTGCTGGCTGTTTTCTGTTGGCTTCTTGTTTTTTATTGCTTGTTTTACCCTGTGAGAATACATGACCTTTATTGGTACATGTAGAGCTTTCCACCCAATAGTACATAACATAAATTACTGTACCTGTTATAATCAATACAGCAATAGAAATGAATATGATGATAGAGGGTTCTGGATAAACTTTTCGAAGCAGCTCACGTGATCGTTTTCGACAGGTTTCGCTTTTTGGGGTAGAGACCTGGCCGAGCGTTGGCCTGCAGGAAACGAGCGTGCGATCAAAGATTAGCGAAGCTACCGCACAGACAACAGCCAGCAAGCGAGACACGCGCAACAACACCAAGAGCACCACACACGCAAGCAACCGAACGATGACGACGACGCCCGCGCACCAGAGCGCGTCGCCCACGCGACTACACGCAAGTCACGCAGAGTCGCCGCAGCGCGAGATCCGACTCGGCGCCGCCGAGATCGACGCGGTCAAGGCCATGGATGACGACGCGGCCATGCTGGACATTCTGGATATGGACCTGGACATGACGATCCCGGAAGTGGTGATCGGCATGGACATTCTGGACGCATCGAACGCAAATGTTGCGCCGCCAACAAGTCGCGAGCAACTTGCGTCGCAGAGTAGCAACAATAGCAGCAGCCACGCAAACGCAAGCGCAAGCGCAAATGCGTCAGCTGCGATGAAGAGCCAGACGTGCGTGACGTTCCTGCACATTATGAAGGAGTTCTCCGAATCGTCCTGCAACGCCACGGAGATGGTCCAGCGTGTCGACTCACTCGTGGCCCAGGACGAGCAGCTGCTGAAGTTGTTGCCGCTGACAAAAGAAGACGCCGCCGCCTCAAGCACCACCAGCGACTTGCGGAGATCAGACAACAACAACAACAACAAGTCGCAAGAACAACAAGTTGCGCGAACAAGCGTTGGAGCTGACAGCAAGTGTATTATTAATATGAACAAGAACAAGCTCTGCAAGAACAACACCAACAACAAGACTGCGCACCCGGAAGCCATGGACATTGACGACGGCGCACTCGGCATGGACGGCAGAATAGCGTCGCCGCGATCCGTAGACCTACCGCGCACTGGCGGCGCTGCTGTTGGTGTTCTGCCGAACGCGTCCGAGCTACTGCTGTTGGAGAGCGACCACGAGAGCGACCACGAGCAGTCGCTGTGCGGTGTCAAGAGCCCGCGCCGAGAGAGCGACGACGACGACGACCCGCAGGCGCGCGCAGCCAAGCGCCAGCGCGAGAACGACCGCGAGATGGACGCGCACGACGAACTACAGCGCTGGATCGACTTGGACCTGGAGCTGGACCACCGCATGGACGTGTTCGACTTCACCAAGGACCACGCGAACCTCGCGAGCGCCAATGCGGCAGCAGCACTGGCGACGACGTCATCGTCATTGCCGGCGCAGCCGTCGCCGTTCCTGCGCCAGGCGAGCTCGTCGTCGTCGTCGTTCTTCAGCAGCTCATACAACAGCAATAGCAACACGTCCAAGTCGGCGATCCAGGCGGCCGGGTTCCTGCGAGGCAATGCGAGCGCCGTATCGCGCGACATGGCGGCCAAGCGGCCGTCGTTCGCAGGCAGTCCGTGGCACAAGGTCACGGCCGCGCCGTTCGACAAGAAGTCGGTCACGGCGGCGCTCTTTGGCGACGACGACGGGGATGACGACGACGAGAGCAACCACTCGGTGATCGACACCATGGCGCGCGCCAAGCTGCTGGCGAACGCGAGCAGTGGTGTCGCACGTAGCGCTGCCGCTGCTGCTGCCGCCGCTGCCTTGGAACGTGAGCGTGAGCGCGAGGGCGAGACCAAGTGCGACGACGAGAACGTCTGGGGCATGGAGGACGACGAGTACCAGCAGGACTTGCTATCGTCCATCGACCACTCGGTGCTGTGCGACCGTGAGAACCGCTTCTTGCAGTGGGACCTCGAGATGGAGGCGCAGCAGCAACAGCAGCAGCAGATGAACACGCCGCCGTCGTCATCGTCCTTTGGCTCGTTCCCGTCGGCGACTGCGGGTAATGCGCAGAATGGCGGCGGCGACCGGTCCAAGTACAAGTGGCTCATGGCCACGAGTCCGCGCGAGAAGATCGCTAAGAGTCCGTCGAACGTGGACATTGTCGAGGACTGGAACAGCCTCGATTTTGGCACGTTCCAGAACCGCACGGTGAGTCACATCCTGAGCTCGTGCCTGAACAAGCGCAAGCTGCACCACCCGTACAAGAACCAGGTTAAGCTCGTGAACTTCAACGTCGCTGGCGAGCCAGTGATGGAACCCGTGGCTCCCAGCAGCCAGCACGCAGCGCACGCGCTTGGCGGCTCGCTCGCGACGAGCCTTGCGTTCGGCGGTCAAGTAGAAGAAAGTAGCATGGTGCTCGGTGGCGAGATGATGATGGGACCTGGTATGTCCAGCGGAAGTACCAGCAGCGGCATGCTTGCTGGTTCGTTTGGCGTCAAGGACAGTAGTCTGTCGGCCGACACGCTCGGCAAGGCGGGTCTGGTGAAGGGCGAGAAGAAATCCAAGAAGCGAGAGGAGCGCAAGCGCCTCATGAGCCTGAAGATGCAGGAGACGTTCGCGGACCTCGAAGGCACATTCACGGAGCAGGACCTGGATTTCAAGAACGTGGCTGGTGCCGGTTCGTTGTCGAAGATGGCACTTGCGAAGCTTGAGGCCATGCCGCTGCCGGATCTGTCCAACTTGCCGCAGGACCTCAAGGAGCTGAAGCGCAAGATCGAAGCAACTGAGCACAAGGTGGAAGGGACGAAGCATCGTCATCGCAAAGGTGGTCCGTGCCCACGTTGTCAAGTGCAGAACCAGCTGCGTGCGGCGAAGCGTGCGTACCACAAGCGTGCCGTCGCGCACAAGAAGCTGCCGCAGTCCGCTGGCGCCATGGCGCTCCTGGAGTCGGAGACCGCGGACATGATGTTCAGCTCGCCGCCACTGACGCCGACCGCGTCGCCTTCCAGCGTCTTTGATGGCGCGTCGCCATCGCTGTCGCCGGTTTCGAACGCATCGTCCGCCTCTCCAGTTAGTGGTGCTGGTGCGCCACGCACGACTGGAGCGCCGTTCCTCCCAGTGGTGCTGCCTGCGTCCGTGGTGTCAGCCTCGGCTCAGGCGAAGCCAACCGTGTCGACGTTCGCGAGCAAGCTGTCCACAAGCAGCACACCAAGCCTGGTGGTCGCGGTTGGCTCTGCGGCGCACCCATCGGGGAACAATGCGCTCTTGCAGCACCGGCAGCAGAGCGCTGCTGCACAGCTGGTGAAGAACGCCAACCGCCAGCTTGCTGCTGGTTTAGCACACAACAACAACAGCAGCAACAACAACTCGCTTCACGCCGCTACTGCGGCGGCGAATGCTGCGCGATCGACTGCTGCGTTCCAGACATCTACTGCGCCTCGCCGCCCATGCGGTAACACGTCCACGGCGTCCGCGTCGACTTCGCCCTCGTCTTCCGACTCTGCTTCCCCTCAAGTGCACCACGTGACCGTCACGTCGGCGTGAACCTGAGGATGTGTGGAATCGGGATTGGCGAACGGTGAAGTTGTGAAACAAAAAAGAAGATGAAGGAAGAACAACAAGATTGAAGAAGGTGATGAAGAGTGCGTGGTGGAAACCAACCGCCAAGAGTGAGTGAAGTGTCGTTTGGCCGAGTCAAGAAATGCGTGGCGTGGCTTCGTCAAGGATCGGAAAGTGGACGTGCGTGCGTGAAGAAGAACAAGAGAAGATGAAGAAGCGAAGAAGAGGGAGGATATTTATGAGCGCCACGAAGCACCTCAGCGAGCGACTCGGTGTGTACAAGAGAGAATCGTCAGTCCGTTGGATAACGCGCGGGCAACAGCAACAAAGACCACTATGATGAAGAAGAGAGAACGCTGCGAACCACTGGGCATCGATTGAAACAATAGCAAAGAAGCAGACCAGACGTCTTGCCGAATAGGGAGAGAGACATTGGAGCGTTGGGACCCCACACAGCGGCCCATCGCTACGGTGTCTAATGTAGAAGAAGAGCGAGAGGCTGGTGAAGATGCTGCACAAAAGAGATCCACGCACACCTGATAGAACTAAAACAAATAGAACGACATCCAACAAACCACTTGCATGCATATCCAATACGTCACTTGTCAAATTACTATAGCCTTCTTCCTATCGTCTCATTCATTATTCGCTCTCTCTCATGCTTTAGCTCTCGTCCTCATCGTCGCCCTCCTGAGTCGTCGATGCCGTGCCTGCCCGGATAAGATTGGCGTCCAGCAGCGCGAGGCGCGCGCAGCGGCGCTTGAGCTTGTTGTCTGTCCACTGCATGCTGTTGACCTTGATGTCGCGCTCCATGGCCTTGAAGTCCTCGCCGTGCTTGGCGATCAGCGGGCGCAAGTACTTGATCTCCTCCTCGGACATGTAGTTCTCCGGCCGGCGCGGGTTGCGCTCGCTCAAAAAGTCGCTGTCGGGCACGTGGTAGAGCTTGGGCTCGTCGTCCAGCGCGCTCTCGGCGCCCACGATGCTCGTGCGCAGCTCCTGGTAGCCGTTTGGGTTCACCTGCAGACCGATCTTCTCGTAGTTCTGGCGCGTCGTGAGCTTGTGGTCCCACTGCTTTTGGATGCGGATGTCGCCCACGAAGCGGTTCTTGAACTTGCGCTGCGGCTTCTGGTTGCGCGTCACCTTCACCTTCCCGCGCTGCTTGATCTTCGTCCCGTAGCGCGGCATCCTTGCGTCTCTGTCTCTATCTGCTTGTGTCGCTCTGATGGAGCTCTTCGAGTTCTGAAGTGTGCAACCGAGCCAACCAAAACGTAGTGCTGAATTGACTGGTCCTTGCTATTTCCTCGCTTGAGTGACATCCAACTGACTCGCCAGCTTTGTCGCACGAAAGATTAGCATTTACCCCGTTAGAGTGACACCGCGCCGACTCGATTGAGTCCTTTGACAACCATGACAAGATGACCTTCAGGCAACATGACGGGCTTCCCAACCACAGGCCCACGTAAGCTGGGGTCTCTGATACACAAGCGTCTTTATTCGTCCGTACGTAGACTAATCTATGCGCATCTACTGTAGCGTCGCCCCCTCCTCCTTGTTCCTTCTCTCTCTTATGTGACGCAACTGCACGGAATGCGATGGCGTTCAGATGCTCATCGATTGCATGGGATTGCGTCTGGTGAGAAGAAACAAGTGTCGACGAGATGGCAAGCGGGCGGCTATGCTCGCAAGGAGAAGAACAAAACACATAGACAGCCTCTTGGTCGTGATGGATCAGCGGCCTACGACCTACTCGCGCCACTGCAGGAAGCTGAGCGTCTCGCCTGCAAGATACAGCGAGCCCGTGGTGAGCACACTCCAGTGTTCGTCCTCCTGGGCAACGAACGAGCCGTTCGCCTTGCTCTCGTCGGTGATCGCGCGCAGCTCGTTGACGCATTCGACGACGGACTCGCGCACGGCGATGAACGCGTGCGTCTGGTCCTCCTTCACGAGGTGGGTCTTGAGGCTGCGCCAGATGCGCGAGAGCGTGATCTGCCACTGCATCTTGCCCTCCACGCTGTCCAGGATCGCGAGCTCTTCGTCGCTGTAGTTGGCCAGCAGGTGGCCTAAGTCCGCGCACTCGAGCGACTCGGAGAACGTGTGCACCTTGGCGCGACTCGGGCGCGACGCGCTCGTCTTAACAAAGTATACGCGGTCGAACTGGATCTGCAGCAGCGGCGCGATGATGCTCGCTACATTGCGCTCGTGGTGGATCGTGAAGATGAGAACGCGCTTGTTGGCCGGCGACCGCGCGCGCTTGTTCGCGACCATCTCGCTGTACCACTCGGCGCACACTTCGAGGCTGCGCAGCGTGTGCGCGCCGTCAATGTAAAAACACGTGTGGTGATCGAGGTCCTCCATGAGGTGCGAGCGCGCGGGCCAGAATGCGTTCTGGAGCCCATCGCGGATCACTGGCTCGAGCAGGTTCTTGAAGTCAAAGCCCTCGAGTGGCTCGCCGCGTTTCTGCTTGAGCCACGTGGACGCGAGCGCGACTGCGAGGCCGGCGTTCACACGCTGGTAGCTGCCGCGCATGCCCAGTGTAGCGCTCTTGCCGTCTGGACCAAGCTCGTCGATGCTCGGCACGACGCGGAGTTGCGTGTGGCTCTCGGTGGCGCAGCTTAGCAGCGATTCCATGGCCAGTGGCTCCTGTGCGCACGTGAACGCCGGCACGTCCTTCTTCATGATGCCACCCTTGGCATACGCGATGAGGTCCAAAGTGTTGCCGAGCACCTGCGTGTGGTCGAGGTCGAGCGTTGTGATGCCACAAACCACGGGTTTTGGGATGACATTCGTGGCGTCGAGGCGGCCACCGATACCCACTTCGAGGATCACGACGTCGCACTGCTCGTCAACAAAGAGGTGGAGCGCCAGGAGCGTGAAGAAGCGGAAGAACCAGGCCATGGGTGGGTACTCGCCGCTCTGGTCCGCCGTGCGGTCGAGGCCATCCCAGATCGCGTAGAAGTGGCGCAGGAACGTGGACTCGGCAATGGGTTTGCCGTTGATGCGGAAGCGCTCACAGGGCGAGATGAGGTGCGGCGACGTGAAGAGCCCCGTCTTGTAGCCGGCCTCTCGCAGGATACGCTCGACCATGGCGCAGGTCGATCCCTTGCCCTTGGTGCCGGCGATGTGGATCACCGAGAGCTTCGAGTTGACCGCGTCCGTGAGCTCGAGGCGCTTGAGGTAGTGCTGCATCATCGCGATGGTCTCCTCGCGCGTGGACACCTGGCGGTCCTGGCCGTTCAGGTCCTTGAACTGCGACGACACGGCCAGCAGCTTGGTCATCGCATCCTCCACCTGCTCTGTCAGGGATTTCTCCGGCACGGGGAGCGGTTTCTCAGCGGTCGCGCTGCCGCTGTCGATGACGGGCGAAGCGTCAATGACGTTGTGGCTGGCCGCGAGCACGGGCGCTGCTGGCAGGAGTACTTGCTGCGTCATGCCTACTGCTGCTGCTGTGAGGTGGTGAGTGAGTGAGTGAGTGAGGGGGGACACGCACGCCGCCGCTGGTCAGGAACTGCAGAACCGCGTGAGTGCCTTTTGTGTTGCGCAACGGAGCTCCAGCCAGTCTTGCCAGCAGCTCCATTTTTGAGTGTGTAATGAAATTTAAACCAATGAAAACGAGTTAAAAGTAAATTTTATTGAATTGTAGCGAATGGATGAGTGTCTAGGAACACGACAAGTTTTGGAGATGGGTCACTTCTTCGAAGCAAAGAGTGATGATCTTCACCAAGAGTGATAGCTCATGGAAAAAGGCTATTATTAGAGAACTACACCAACAGACACATTTCTGAGTGTGCCAAACATGTGTGATGCACTGTACTCTGTCTATCTGAAAAGTAAGCAGCAAGAACAGCTATACGAAGCAAAGCGATCATGACGATGACGAAGAGACGGGGTCTCGCCGTCGTGGTGCTCTGCTTCCTCCTTCTCTCCACGTACTCAGCGCACGCGTGGCAAGTGGGCAGTGACGGCAAGACACAGTGGGACTTCCGCTGCGACTTTCAGGCGCAGGACCTGATCAACCAGCAGGCCGAGAGCGCCAAGTGCGGCGTCATCTGCGACTACGTGGCCGGCTGCACGCACTGGACGTGGACGACGTACCTCGGCGGCACGTGCTGGCTCAAGCACGGCAGCACCAACCGCGTGTACACAAGCGTAGACGCTAACTGCGGTTTCATCACTTCGCGCTTCAAGGTCGATGAGTCGGCCGGCTTTGATCTCGACACGGGCTTCACTGGCGCTAGCGTCGCTGCGAAGGATGTGCTCAGCGTGGACGACGCGGACTCGTTCCTGCGTGTGCTCAACTTCTACCGACTAGCGTACGGAAAGCCCAAGCTTCAATTGGACGCGCGGCTCGTGCTCGCGGCCAAGGAGCTTGTGCAGATGTGTCCGCAGCAAGAACAAATCGACGCGAAGGCGTACAGCGAACCCACAAAGGTGGCCAGCGCGGTGAAATTTGGGTTCCACGACGGCGTGTACCGCCTGTCGCTCGTTGTGCCGTCCAGCGTGGCGATCGCAAACACGCTGGTTGTGCTAGGGAACGTCTCGGACGCGGCGTCCAAGCCGCTGCTCGAGGCCGAGACGACGGTCATTGGCTACGCGATGCGGCGCGACACCAAGTGCGCAAGCTCCAGCAGTACAGCGGCGAACCCGTCAGGGCTCACCACGGTCTACTCGGTGCTGCTAGCGCATGCGTGAGCTCTAGAAGAACATTTTGACGTACATATGACTATGAAGATTAAATTGGGGGCGTTGATGAGCTGAGAGGTACGAAGTCACTCTACTGTTCGCCTTTGTACGCGGCAGGCGGCACCAGAAGCAGACCACTGGATACGCACAAGTAATCGTCCTTTACAGGTATTGCATTGTTACGCTCGCCGGCGTTGTACGTCTGCACTGGCATCCCTATTGCAACGAAGGGACGTAGTGTAACGAGTTGATGGACAAGTGCAGCGCTGTGTGCAACACGTATAGGTTAATATAGGCGCACCGCTTGTTTGCGAATCATGCGGTAGTAAATATAGGCGCAATGCTTGGATGTCCACAAGGTGGCAGCCGAAACGGCACCGCGCGACAGAACTCCCAAGTGGAGCTCAATGCGTCGGGAAACCATTCAAGTTCAGAGTGCATAGCATGCATGATATTAATGTAGGTTCAAATCGCTTGGTCTGAGAGCGCTCTCGGAGACTCGTTCATCGCCGTTCACTCGTCGACTTCTTCATGCCGCGCGCAGGCGCATCGCGAGGCCAACCGCGACGAGTGACGCCGCGATCGTCACGCCCTGGGCAAAGTAGTCCATCGCAACGGCGCTCGAGCCAGCTCGCAACTTAGCAAGTGAGGTCTGCTGCGCACTCGTGGTTGGAGTCGGAACTGGAGTCGAAGTCGGAATCGGAGCTGGAGTCGAAATCATACTAGAGGTCGAAGTCCCATACGCTGCCGTGGAGTCGAAGTTCCATAGATTGTCGTGCTCGAAGGCGCCGTGGCCGTTGGAACTGAAGTCGAGCTTGTTGGAACTGGGGTCGAGCTCGTCATCGTGACGCACGTTGCTTGGATCTCGTACTGGAGCGTGCAATCCTGGATGTCTGGGCACGAAAGCTGTACCGAGGCGGTGTTGTAGTCCGGGTACTACACCTCGAGTGCCGACGTTAAGCTCGTGTCTGCTGATTTCACCGAGTAGGCGCACACTCCCTCCCGCTTTCCCGAGGGCCTCACGATTCTATTTAGTGCCGTGTTTAAGTAGCCCACCGTCAGGGTCGCTCGAATTCCCTGCATCTCGACCACCTTGACGGACCGGATGCTCACGCGCTTGTCGGTGCCGAAGCCGAAGCCGCGGAAGTTTCCGGTGTATGAGTTGCTGAGCTCCACGAAGTTCGCGTATGGGATCTCGCGATGAGTTCTTCGGGGCGGTGATTGACTGAATCATGGTTATTAAGAGTGGCACAATGCAGCCCGCGCTGGCGATCACGACTGTTCGGACAATAGAAGTACGAGTCGGTCTTCTACTTGGGGCCTCGTTACCGCAGCCGGAGAGCGCACCGTTTAGGCAGCACGCGAGCGCCCCTGGTCGACGTTGTCGAAGGTGATACCGTTGTTACACTTGCCACACGTCATCAGTGGCACGACTGGCACCTCAGGTTGGTTGCAGTAGCCCCAATGGCTTCCATCTTTCGAGGAGCACTGCGGCGCGTCGACGTGATACCACTCCGTCCGGCGGGATACCGTCGATTCGCACTTGTCGGTGCACACACACCCGCGGTTTGTTCTCGCAGACGCGTGGACGCCCATGAAGGCGAGCGTCAGCAGCAGCAATAGACTGGAAACGAACGTGCGGACCATAGCTGCTGGGCTTGAAGTATACTGGGACTTGGGAGCTACTAGCTATCAGGAGAAGCGAATTTGGAGGCGGGAGGAGGCGAGAGGAGCCGGCGAACTGCGGGATGAGGAGACTGACAGATCGACAGCCGCATCGAGACGAGATCGTCAGTCCATTACCAACTCAGGTCAGTAACACCAGTGCGGTTATTTGGGCACGAGAAGAGCGAACTGTTCATGGGGTTTCTGACGGGGGGGGGCTCGTTGGCGCAGCTTTCGAGGCTGTTACTCAGGCAGCACGTGGCTAGTTGCTGGCTCTTGACGACATCGATGACCCTTCTAAAGCACGCGAGGCACGAGAATCGCGGTACGACCGCCATTGCAGACGCTGGGTTTGGGATTGGTGGTGGCGCGCTAGGAGTCTGGGTCAACACTGTGGAGACCCTCCATTCGTGGAGATGGATGACGTGTTGCAAGTCGCGTTCACCTCAAAGCGCACGACGCAGTCCTGCGCAGTGTCGCACTCCACCTTGATACGGGGTATTGGTAGCTCCTGCCAATCCACCACTCATAGTTCACTCAGATATCGCTCGAAGTGTTGTAAAAGCACGGCCCACTGTCGTAGAAAGGCACCGCTTCGTTGTCAGCTTCGTCTCGATTCACGAGTGCAACGCCGATCGGATAGCCATTCGCCTCCATGACTCGAAGAGACACGATGTCGATGTCCTGGCCAGCTGCGCAGCCGAGGAACGATCACGTGTATGCGCTGGAGGAGCTGGTGTACGCCCACTCCAGCGATAGCAGCACGGTTCGATGGACATGTGAAGTCATAGGATTTGTCGCTCTGGACAGGCCTCTCGTTGACGCAGCTCGTGAGGTCGGCAGATAAGCAGCACGCGACCACGTTCTGCCACTAGGTGACGCCAGCGATCGCTCCAGTGCAGCCAAGGCACGGAGAGCGCAGCACGTTCTGATTCGTAATCGGACTGTCTCCCTTCGCGCTAGGACCTGGTGAGACGCCGATCGAGTTGATCAAGTCGACGCACTCTGCGTAGACCACGTACTTGACGTTGCAACTCTGGACGGTGCTGCTGCTGTTGTCTTTTACCCTTACGCGCGAGTTTACGTAGACAGGGAAGTAGTCCGCCTGTTTGCGACACCGAGTGACTGCACGCGGCGGATCTTGCGTTGGTGCGGATAGCGTCGCCTTTGCTGTTGGTGTACGCAATCTCCAAGTTTGTGTCGAAGCCATTCGTCTCTACGACGCGGACCGCCTTGACGTCCACTTGTTGGTTGCTGGCGCAGCCAGGAAATTTGTCGCGAGGGGCGTAATTCAAGAAGGTACTCACTGGAAACTCGACCTACGTCCCCTTGGCGACCGTGACGAGCGACACCGGATCAGTGTACACGTAGTACGCGAACGACGCTGGGTCGTATCCGATCTTGTCAATGCCGACGCGGCTGCTTGCGCAGTAGTACACCCGCTGGGGTCTCGCTCACGCAGCCGTCGAGGGTGTCGGTCAGGCAGCACACGACGTTCAGGATGTTGCCAACCGTGCCATTAATCGAACGAGAGCACTGCGTGCACGTGGCTACCGGGACGGTCGCCATCGCTCTCCTCTTTGCTGCGAACAAAACGCTCGAGCCTAGCAAAGAATGGTCGTGGGCTCGAGGTACTTTATTGGTGCGACTTTATCAATTCACGACTGAGTTGAGCTGAGGAGCGCAGCCAAGTTCTGACCGTTTCCGTGTTTAATGTCGCTGTCGCTCATAGCCGAGTCCGAGCGTCGTCGTTCTTGAGTTTGCTTGGAAACTAAGATGTTTCTTACCTCGACAGGTCAACTGGAATTACTTCAGCTTCTCGTTTTCGGAGGGCCGATACTAGTAAAGTAGTGCAATTTGACTGTGACGCTCCGAGCGCTCTTCGTTACTTCAGCAGCAGCAGTCGAAGCAAGAGCAGCAGAACAGCGAGTCTCCTTCCAAGCGTGTACGGTGTGAACCGATCCGACCCCCACCCCCACATTGTTCTTGAAGTTAGTAAGGCAAAGCCAATCAACCTGTTTAATGCGATTGTATCCCTTTTCAATTACACATAATACTGCATAATCCATTCAGATTTCGAATACAACCCGACGTTGTGCTCCATCCAACTTCTCCAAATCAAATGATCTATTATGCAAACATCTATCGTCAGTCGAGATTACTCCTCCGAGAGATTACTCGGTCCAGTTCGCTCCCATGAAGTGATCGCCGACTGTCGTTCTCTTCTTCTGCTCTCCTCATTCCTCAATCTGAGCGCCAACCAACAAGCGACCGCACCTCCACCGCCCCACGATGAGCTGCTGCCCACCGACTGCTTTGCCCCCCGTCGAGGGCAACGGCGGCCTCATTGGATTCACGACCAAATTCAACAACACGTCACTCTACGTCGCTAGTCCAGCGGCTGGTGCCGTCACCACCAAAGTTGGACTCATCTCGCTCCCAGATATATTTGGACCCGACAGTGGTCGCATCAAGGACGACGCCGAGAGGCTCGCGAAGCTCGGCTACGCTGTCGTGGTCGTGGACCTCGCGGGTGGTGCCTACCTCGCCCGCGAGCAGATCCCGTCGGGTATCAAGGACTGGTGCGTCAAGTTCAGCTTCGAGAACGTCCTTGGTGATGCTATCCAAGACGCGATTGCCTACCTGCAAAGCGAGTTCAAGACTGAAAACATTGTCACGTACGGCTACTGCTACGGCGGATGGGTCGGTGCGCACCAGTCCACTCTTCCGACCCCAATCATCAAGGGCAACATCTCGTTCCACCCGTCGTGGGTGCTCGAGAACATGCTCAAGGGCGAGGGTGCTGTGGAGAAGCTCGCT
>JAASGT010000155.1:0-43192 GCA_023334315.1 Globisporangium alternatum | reverse complement strand
GTGGTGAATCGCGATCAAGAGATTTGCCCTACGTAATTTCTCACTCGCTGGTGGTACAAATGGACCTTGCAGGTCAATTCCACCAGCACCTCAGTCACAGGCTATGCTCGTAAGACTTTAGCTTACTATACACTCTAGGGTTTATAAGTATTCCGATATACTCGAATCAAACTGCACCAAGAGTTGCTGGAGACGTGCGAGGATCTGCTCGTTCGCGCACTCGATGGACGCAGCTGTGAACGGCACCAACACGCGCGCTGCTCCGCCAAACACGGAGACACCGGGTGCAAAGCTATCGCTGTCTTCGCATGGGATGAACCGCTATAGAAGTGATAGAACCAGTCAGTCGCTGAGCATTTGAGCAATGGCAACCAATAGATAGTCATTGTCGTACCTGGCGCAAGAACGCACAGAGCTGCTCGCGGCGGCGAAGCAGCGCGTCTGTATCAACAGTCACGCCCTGTTGCATCACCCCTTGTTTCATGCGAAGACGCTGCTGGATGCTTTCAAGCGTAGCATTCGCATTCTGTTGGTCGGCGGCGCAGATCGCAAGGACGCTGTGGCCCAAGAAGATCTTGACGCTCCACTCGCTCGCACTGCCGCTCTCGTCTTTGCACTCGTTCAAGAGCACGACGCTGTCGCTCTCCGGGTCGATACAGTAGAGCACGCCGGTTGCGAAGGTCAGGTCCGCTGACTCCACGCGCACGGTGCGGCCAATCAGTCCGTTGTGTTGAGCAAAGAGCCCTTTCTCGCTGCTCATCGCTGTCTTATACACGCGTCAAAATCCAAATGACGAAAGCACTGAGAGACAACAGAGATGGTTTGAATGAATGAGTGGAGCACTATACATCCATAGATTAATGAAGGGGTAAAAATGAAAGAAAGGCGAGCAGCAAACAACTCGCGAGCTCACGTCCTGAAGAGAGAAAGAGAAAGAGGGATCTAAACCCTTCTACAGTGCACTCGCGATGCCTTGAAACTGGTTCAAACTGCCAAAGTGGATCGGTCAGTGGATCGATCACCCGCGCGCAGTCACACCACGCGCGTGAGACTCACGCGTCTTAGTACGACGCGGGCTTCTCGATGTAGACCCACAGCACGACGAACACGATACCAAACGCGAGCGACGTCGAGCCCATGAAGTTACCCTGGTCCATCATGCTCTGGTAGCTCCAGCCAAAGTACTCCTGGATGCTCATGCGCACGCTCGCGCCGAGCTTGTACGCGATGAAGAGACCCATGAGCACCGCCGCACACAGCATCGAGTCACCGTGCGACTCGACGCGGTTGTAGTACGCTACCATGTAGCGCACCATGGCCCAGATGATGCCGAAGGCCGTGCCGAAGAACACGAGCATGTTCGGAAGTTCCGCAAACGAGCCACGCGTCGCGTCGCGCTTGTTCACCCACTTCGTCTTCTTGCCCGTGAGCTTCCACATGAACGCCGCGAACATCGCAGAGCAGTTGGTGAACGCGTACACGAACCACGACTCATGCGAGCGCACAACGTCGTTGTTCTCCACGCCGCGGTTGCACAGCGCCGAGAGCATGCCCTGCATGATGATCTTTGGCACGAGCGCGATCAGCAGACGCAAACCCGAGAGATAGATCGGCGCGTACCCCGTGTACAAGAAGTAGATCGTGATGTAGTAGAAGAGAATCACCGAGATCGAGCCCATCGGGTACACCGTCGAGTTGAAGTAGAACACGCGACGCATGAAGTTGTTCGGCTTGCGGTACTTTGGGATCGCAACGTGCGGGCGCTTCCACTCCGGATCAATGTTTTTCTTGTTTTTCTTCATGAGCAACGTCTGGAAGCTGCCCTTCGCCCAGCGGCGGCGCTGCGCGAGCGAGCTGGCAACCGAGTCAGGAATCAGACCTTCCGCCAAGCGGATACGCTCCGACGCCTCGCCTTCGAAATCCTTGCGGAAGTAGAGACCCTTCCAGCCCATCGAGCACAGCTTCTGGCCAGTGTAGTTGTTCTCCGTCAGACTGCCGTAGTGAATGCCCGAGATCGAGTCCAACGCTTCACGGCGGATGAGCGCGTTCGTGCCAGCAAACGTGGCACAGTCGTATCCGTCCTGACCAGTCTGGATCGCATCGTAGAAAGTCGAGTTTCGGTGGCCAAGCGGGTCGCCAATCTGCAGCTGCACGCAGTCGCGGAAGTACTGCGGCGTCTGGACGAACGCGACCGCATTGTCGCGGACGTCGTCCGAGTAGTTGTGGAGAATGGACACGTCGTTGTCATCGTCCGCCGTGTTGTTGACCGTGTTGCACTTGCGGCAGACGCCGTTCTTGCCCAACTTGGCGTCGCAGTTCACGCAACGCAGCTCCTTCTTCGTGGCGCGAGTGTCGCTGACGGTTCCGTTCACTTGGCGACGGTGCAAGTCGCTCTGCACGTGCATCGCGTTTTCAAAGCACTCCTTCGAGCAGTAGCTGATACGTTCTTCAGGCACACCCGCGATTTTGCACGACGCACAGCACATCTTCGCAACGTTCTTGCACCCAGTCGTGCAGCATGAGTATTTGTTCTTAAACTGACGGTCCTCGTCATCGAAGAAGAACGGCAGCGTCGCCAAGACAAACTTCGGGTGCGGCTGCATGTCCGAGTCGAGGAGGAGCAGGTAGCGACCGTTCGCACCTTCGTTGTACAGCACGTTGTTGATGTTACCAGCCTTGGAGTAGTGCTTCTCGGGCTTCACACGACCGATGAACGTCACGTGAGGCAAGCCAGGGTAGCGGTAGTCGTCACGGAACGAACCCACAGCGCAGTCCGCACGCAGCACAACCTTTGGACGCGATGGCGACGGCAGGTTGGCCGACGAGTGAAGCTTGCGCCACGCGTACACCTCCATATCTTCGTTCGGGTCACACACGCGGTCGTACATGAACTGCGCAACTTCCTGACGAAGATCTCCGGACTTTTCGAGGATGTCCTTGTTGAGCTCAATGGCAGGAATCGGATTGCCCTTGGTCCACTTCGTGGTGCAGTAGCCGTCATCCAGCACGTAGATCTGCAGCAAGTGCGGAGGGTACTGCAGGTTCATGCACGCCATCAACGTGTCGATTGTCTCCTCCGCCGGCTCAGAGTAGTGGCAAAGCAGCACGTCGACCTTTGGCCACAGCTCATCAGGGACGCGTGGCTCGAACTCATCGAAGTAGTGCGCGCCACGACGCACGGGCTTCCACATGCCGAGGTAGTAGAAGATGCCGAGGAAGAACGTGAGCAGCTCCGCGAAGATCATCGCAAAGTAGGACACCCACTGGGCGATTGGAGGATTGTGGAAGCAAATCACCTCGTCCACGCCGGCAAACTTCATGTACCACGATGGCGGCGTGAACCATCCACTCATGGGATCAGCGAGGCACGAGAGGTCGTTCGGCGTGGCGTTTTGCACGGCCTCGCAGTCCAACGTCGGGTTCGCCGAGTCGCACGGCTGGATGCCAACCACGAACCAGAACACGAGACCGAGTAGCTCCGCGATACCAGTGATCAAGAAGAGCAGGTAAAGCAGACGGTACGTCGTGATGCCTTTCATGTAGTACTTGCGCACGTTCGGGAGCTTGCGCTCGATAATGTTGCCGGAGCCGCACGCAACGATGGCTTCTTCAACACCTTGGAACCAGAGACGGTACTCGTCGTCGGTCTCCGGACAGAGCACCCAGATGCGACGCTTGGTCGTGATTTCAAAGCCCTTGTGCGGCAGGTCGAGACGCGCGCACGGACGCAGCTGGAGCGCTTCCTTGAGCTCAATTGCACCGACGACGAGGTCGGGGTTGCGGGTCGTGAAGTACTGGCGGCACTCCAAGTGGCTATGGAAGTAGAAGATCTTGGCCTTTTCAAGGGCTGCATGAGAAAAAGAACGGCGCGTTAGAAAGAGTCAAAGGTTTAACAGAGTGCCCAACAAGAGGGACCCACCAAAGTAACGTCGCTTCCAGCTCTTGTGCATCGGTCCCTTGATCGTGCGCTTGCCCTGCTTGTGCAGGTAGCCGTGCACCGAAATGATGTTGTCCTTCTGCGTGGCTGAGCGCACGCCGACGGCGTTCGACACATCGGCAGCGGGCTCAGGGGGTCCACGCGGGTCGTTGTAGCCGGACTGCGGCACGGGACGGCCTTCCTCGTAGTGAGCGCCAACCGACGGCGCGGTGCCGCGACGCACGATCTCAGCCTCCGTGCCCGACGGGCGCGTCACGAACGCCTCGCTCGCCGCGGGCGTCGCGTGGAGCTCGTACTCCTGCTGCGCGCCCAGCGGCACTTTTTCGTCCGTGTTCCGCCCAAACATCGCTTCCCGGAACAGCAGAGGTCAGTCAGTAGTACAGAGGAGAGACGATCTGTCTGTGAGGTCCACACATAGACATACCAAGAGAAGGTAAGTGTTAATACAGACGCACATATATACAGAGAGAGAGAACGCCTGCACAAACGCACCAGCTCACGTCCTCACACGCGCCTTGCTGCTCTCGTACTCGCGCTCCTCGTGTTTCTCTTGGAAATGAACGCTCGCACAGTCGCTCGCTCGCCCGCACGGAAGAGAAGGGCGGTTTTGCTTTGTGCAAAGGGGAAAGTTTCAGAGAGGTTGATTGCACGATGAGCGGACGGAAACACCTACCCGCTCCACTCGATAGCGGACGATCCACTTTGTGAAAAAAGCTCAGACAATAAAAAGCGATTATGATTGGCTGAAACGAAAACAGATGGTGTAGAAACGGGACGATATCATGTTTTTAAGGTTTTTTAGCTGGCAAGTAACCCTACCGTCCGCTATCGTGCGTTTCTCTTTTTCCTGCGAGCGGACAGAGTGGGTACGTTTTGGACCACCCCTCTTCCGCTGTCTCTTGCCTTGGACGAGGTCTCTCTTTTGGGTGAGGCTTGATTCTTATGGTTCACTGTCTCTTTTGCCATAGAAAACAACGCACACAAGCGCAGAGAGACTGGTTCAGCACAACGACACAATCATACGGGTGACAAGAGACCATGGTACCCAACCAGGTTGTGAATCGTGATTCGGAGCGCTGGGTTCAACGCTTTGTGCCCACAAGTGGTGCACCCAGTTGCTCCACCATCATCCTCCTAAACTACATACGAGCAGCTTCAGAAACAAACAACATGATTTATCCTTCATGCACCCACCTGGTATCATGTTGGCTATCTATTACACTGCGCAAGAAACCGACCGCTGAATTGGTCCGTTTCCGATGAAAAGTTCACCCGTGCGTCTGAACTTGCACTTCTCAACCAGCAGTTGAGGAGCGTTCAAACGGTACACGACTGCTTCGCATTGTAGGATCCCACGATGTGATTTATGCTGAACTCTTTGAGCAAGAGTTGGCGAAAGATCGCTTGCCGATATGCGCAGCCGCGACCCCAGACATGAAAGGCAAGCTCGGCGGTTAACGAAATGGCGCAGAGGACTTGGTGTCGCGCCCTTCGTCACGAAGTGAAACACAAGCACGGAGCCCAAAAATCCATGTGATCTTTGTTGCGCATCGACTTGCTCACCAACTACAGCGTCGGACAGTATCTCACACAAGTAGGACTGCTGTGACTTCCTTGCTCAAGCAATTGATCCAATTGCACACGAGCGTTGACTTTTGCGCCTGCCCAAGATCTGGCACGAATGTCAGTCAATCTGGTGCGACCGCAGCCCCAGAGGAGCTCATTGCTCCAAGGGGCACTTTTTGATGCTTTTGGCCGACCAAATTTTCACCGAGACGGCCATCAGACATGCTTCGTGGCCATTGTAAGCTTGGCACAACACCCAATGTGTCCAACACCATGGCTATCATGCTTGAAATGCGCGCTTGGTCGCTTCTGCAGCTATCCCCGCTAGAGAAAGTCGACAGGCTGAGCCCCTCAAGCTCCAACCAACTGAGCCAACTTCTCCCTTCTGCAAGTGCCAAATAACTGAGCAAACTCTCCTCTTGGCTCTTCGGCTGATGCTGGCGTTGTGTACAGCGACTCCAAATGAGCAAAAACAACAAAGCCCCACGTAGCAGTAAAAAATATTGAATCCAAGGCACGAATGTAGTAAAATGTATGCAACTCGCGTCTCCTTCAAACCCGACGGACGATGAACGGATGGACAGGAGCACGGCTACATGGCGATCTTCTTTTTCTTCTTCTCTCGAACGACTCCAACAGCAGTGATGGCAGCAACAGCCTTCACTTAAAACGGATTGGACGACGGCTTCTCGATGTAGACCCAGAAGACAATGAACACGAGCCCAAAGGCGATCGACGTCGCGCCCATGAAGTTGCCCTGGTCCGTCAGGCTCTGGTAGCTCCAGCCAAAGTACTCCTGGATGCTCATACGCACGCTCGGGCCGAGCTTGTACGCGATGAAGAGACCCATGAGCAGACTCGCGAAAAGCAGCGACGCGCCGTGCGACGTCTGAATGATGTTGTACCCAGCCAGGAAGCGCACGATCGCCCACAACACGCCCACGATGTTCGCGATGAAGATCAGCACGTTCGGCACCTCGGCAATCGAACCGCGGGCCGCACCACCAGTGTTGAACCACTTTGGCTCTCTGCCCGTGATCTTCCACCAGATCGCCTCCATGATCGCACTGCAGTTGGTGAACGCGTACGCGAACCACACCTCCTGCGAACGCACGACATCGTTATTCTCGACACTGCGGTTGCTCAACGCTGACAGCAAGCCCTGGATGATGAGCTTCGGCACCAACGCGACCAGCAGACGCAGGCCGCTCATGTAGATCGGCGCGTATCCGGAGAACAGGAAGTAGATCGTGATGTAGTAGAACATCACAGCACAGATCGAGCCCAACGGGTACAGCGTGCCGTTCACGTAGAACACGCGGCGCATGAAGTTGTTCGGCTTGCGGTACGTCGGCACCTGCACCTCCGGCATCTTCCACTCCGGGTCGATGTACTTCTTGTTCTTCTTCATCAGGAAAATCTGGAAGTTACCCTTCGCCCAACGCTTACGCTGCGCAAGCGAGCCGGCAACCGAGTCGGGGATCAGACCTTCAGCCAAACGAATACGCTCAGCAGGTTCACCTTCGAAATCCTTGCGGAAGTACAGCGCCTTCCAGCCCATCGCGCACAACTGCTGGCCAGTGTAGCAATCCTCAGTCAGACTGCCGTACTGGATGCCGCCGATCGAGTCGAGCGCCTCACGACGGAACATCGCGTTGGTACCGGCGAAGGACGAGCAGTCGTAGCCGTCCTGACCAGTCTGAATCGCATCGTAGAAAGTCGCGTTACGGTGACCAAGCGGGTCGCCGATCTGAAGTTGGATGCAGTCGCGGAAGTACTGCGGCGTCTGGACGAACGCCACAGCGTTGTGGCGAACGTCGTCCGAGTAGTTGTGAAGCGTCGACATGTCACCATCCTCGCCGGTCTTGCACTTGCGGCAGACGCCGTTCTTGCCCAACTTGGCGTCGCACGTCATGCAACGCAGCTCCTTCTTCGAGTTGCGGGTGTCGCTGACGGTTCCGTTCACTTGACGACGGTGCAGAGCACTCTGCACGTGCATCGCGTTCTCGAAGCACTCCTTCGAGCAGTAGCTGATCTGCTCTTCTGGCACACCCGCGATCTTGCACGACGCGCAGCAGAGCTTGGCGATGTTGTTGCAACCCGTCGTGCAGCATCCGTACTTGTTCTTGTCCTGGCGGTCTTCATCGTCAAAAAAGAATGGAAGCGTCGCCAAGATGAACTTGGCGTGCGGCTGCATGTCGGTATCCAGAATGATGAGGTACCTTCCGTTCGCGCCTTCGTTGTACAACGCGTTGTTGATGTTACCAGCCTTGGAGTAGTGCGTCTCGGGTTTCACACGACCGATGAACGTCACGTGAGGCAAGCCAGGGTAGCGGTAGTCATCACGGAACGAGCCAGCCGCACAATCAGCACGATTGACCACCTTTGGACGCGATGGCGACGGCAGGTTGGCCGACGAGTGAAGCTTGCGCCACGCGTACACCTCCATATCTTCGTTCGGGTCACACACGCGGTCGTACATGAACTGCGCAACTTCCTGACGAAGATCACCCGCGGTCTCAAGAATACCCTTGTTCAGCTCCACCGTCGGCACAGGGTTGCCCTTCTCCCACTTGGCGCGGCAGTAACCGTCATCCAGCACGTAGATCTGCAGCAAGTGCGGAGGGTACTGCATGTTCATGCACGCCATCAACGTGTCGATCGTCTCTTCAGCAGGCTCGGAGTAGTGACAAAGCAGCACGTCGACCTTTGGCCACAACTCATCTGGCACCTTGGGCTCGAACTCATCGAAGTAGTGCGCACCACGACGCACGGGCTTCCACATGCCGAGGTAGTAGAATACACCGAGCAGGAAACTCAGCACTTCGGCGAACAGGAGCGCAAAGTACGACGCCCACTGCGGGATGGGCGGGTTGTGGAAGCAGAGCACGTCGTCGACCGCCGCGAACTTCAAGTACCACGACGGAGGCGTGAAGTATCCGCTGACCGGAGACGCCGAGCACCGCAGCGTCGTGAGCGACGTGCTGAGGATCGTGTCACAGTCCACCGACGGACGTGCCGAGTCGCACGGCTCGAGACCGATCACGAACCAGAACAACAGTCCGAGAATCTCGGCAATGCCCGAGATCAGGAACAGCCAGTAGAGGATGCGGTATGTCGCAATACCCTTCATGTAGTACTTGCGCACGTTCGGCAGCTTGCGTTCAATGATGTTGCCCGCGCCGTTTGCGACAATGGCGTGCTCAACGCCCTGGAACCACATGCGGTACTCCTCGTCGGTCTCCGGACAGAGCACCCACACACGGCGTTTCGTGTGCACCTCGAAACCACGGTGCGGCAGGTCGAGACGTGCGCACGGACGCAGCTGGAGCGCATCCTTGAGTTCAACTGCACCGACGACCAAGTCGGCGTTACGTGTCGTGAAGTACTGGCGGCACTCCAAGTGGCTGTGGAAGTAGTAGATCTTGGCCTTCTCCAGCGCTATTTTCACAAAATAGAATACAAACAATAGTAAACACGTGTGCCCTCATTCAACCACACACAGCGGCAGACTCAGCACATACCAAAGTAACGACGCTTCCAACTCTTGTGGATCGGACCCTTGATCGTGCGCTTGCCCTGCTTGTGCATGTAGCCGTGCACCGAGATGATGTTGTCCTTGAGGCCCCCGAGCCCGACGGCCTCGGACATGTTGACCGGCGGCTGCGGTGGCGCGCGCGGGTCCACATAGCCCTGCTGCGGGATGGCCGGGCGGCCCTCGCCCACGCGCACATCGGCGCTGTTGCCGCGGCGGGCGATCTCAGCCTCCTGCGCCGACGGCGTGGCGTAGAGACCGTAGTCGTCGCGGCCCTCCTGCTTGCCTCCTCCGTACATGCTGTGCGACGACGGCTTGCGGCTTTGAAGACTGCTGCTGCTGCGCGCGCACGGCTTGTAAAGGTGGTGTGGTGCTGGCGCTTCTCGCTCTCGATAACCCAGAAGAACTGCAACTGAAAGCCCGCGGTCGCTTGCAACAAACAACAGCGCAAGGACAGCCTTTCGCGGCGTGCGAACCGAATGAAGGAGAAGCGAAACCACTCTCTCTAAAAATGAAAAACCTCGGAGGGGTAAATCACTCGTGCTGAGTAAGACCGCCACCGCAAGGTTTAATATATGCTTCAAAGGAGCCAGACGCTCTCCCAAACATACAATTTTTCGATAGAGGGTAGGGGAAGCGTACCCCTATCCCCCTCTTTCGTCCACCAGCCTGAACCCTATCATCCGATGGGTTAAACCTTGCGAGTAAAACCTCGTAAAGGTTTTACTCATTTGAACAGTTTTGACAGGAAATTTATACTTCTACATGCCAGTTTGCACTGTGTATATGGTAGTAAATTACATACCAGAGGATCAATTTCAGGAGTAAAATGCATTTTGTACCCATCGGATTTTATCTCGCGCAAAAAGCAAAGGCATGATACCCACTGGATTGTGGTTGTCCGTCCTCGAATGGTCACGAACGGCTGGCTTGTGTCGCATGCACGAGCTCGTCGAATGCGCTTCACGCAGCGCAACACTAAATCTACAAGCAAGCAGCCTTCCAGGTATGGAAGGTAACAGATATGCACCAAAGGTGCGCTCACTTGTGCCTTCATCATGAGAAAAAGTGCCATCGCAGCGAAAACTCCAACGGAAACCATGCAAACCGTGCTGCTGACTTCCTGCGTTCCTAAAATAGCAAACGAAGCCGCTTCGTCACCCTTCAAGATCTTCCGTGTTGCTAAACGACTGGACTTACCTCCTAGGTCAGCATCACGCGCGAGGAGTTCCTTAGTGGTCAGACCTATCTAGGTTGCGTTGAAAATCCTTAGTGTGATATGGACGATTTAATAACTACCGTAGGTCCTGGTTGTAGCCGAAGGTCTGCGTTTTACGACCGGTGCTCTCTGTATTGGATTTCCGATTGTCCATGTGTCAATGCGCCACAGAACGTAAGTAGTACGTGGATATACATGTGGGTCGAGTTCACTGGATCAATATGTCTTCCTCTAATCACACTCTACGACTTGACCGCGAGATTCATGAGGTGCTCCATGAAGACCTTGAGACTCACGTCGTCCGTGAAGATGACCTCGCCCTGACCGTCCATGCTGTTGTGCGTCACGGACGGGTTGAGCTTGGCCATGAGGAAGCGCGACTGGGACTTGTGCTGGTCGCACACGACGTAGCGCGGCACGGGGAAGCGCGAGTCCATAATGAGCTGCGCGTCGGCCTGCGGGGCCTCGAGCAGGTTCTTGAAGTTAATGTGCGCCGGGTCCTCGTGGAACTTCTGGTCGCGCCACGCGGCGATCGTGTCACCGTGAAAAACCACGACGTAGAAGAACGAGTCGAGCAGCAGGATCGTGTCCGAGCGCACGCTCGCGGCGTCGAGCAGCGCGGGCACCGGCTGTCCGTTGAATGAGTACGAGAGCAGCGACGGCTGGATCATCACGAGCGAGTTCGTCGTGCTTTCGCGCAGCAGGCAGTGGCGGTAGTACGAGCTCTCGTCGGGCGAGTACCCAAACACCGTGAGGAACTGCGAGCGGCGCAAATGGAACATGAACTGCGGGAAGATCGCGAACTCCGGTGACAACCGAAAGCTCGACGGTTCGTCCTTGCGGAACTCGGCGAAGCGCGCCGCGAGGCGGATGAGCGACCGGTCGATCCAGCGCATGATGTCCAGCTGCTCCTCGCCCGACTCGGACCGGTGGACCGCAATGCGCGCGAGCAGCACGGCGGCGGCCTCCTGGTCAAAACCGCGGCCCAGCGACACCGTGTCGTTCGGGTCCACTGTCCACGGGCCGCAGATTGTCGTCACGCGTGTGCGGTAGTGCCCGCTGGCGTGCTGGTACTTGGTGATGAGCTGGATGTAGCGGCCCTTGCCGGGTGGCAGCGCACTCTGGTTCGAGATGTCAAAGTAGAGTGCGATCGTCGTGTTCGGGTCGATGCCGCCCATGGCCCACGTGTTCGTGCCGCCAATGCCGATCTCCACGTCCGAGACGTTCTTGGGCGCGCCACCCTGGCGCTTGAGCGCCGCGCATGGGCCAATGGCGCCTGCCACCTTGAACTCACGGCTCGTGAGCACCTCCAGCGACGCCGCGAAGGCCATGGTCAGGTGGTCCTTGTCGCAATCCGCCGCTTCGTCCGAGAACTTGCTGAACATGCGGCGGAAGGACTCGCGGAAGACCGACTGACCAAACGAGTCGGCTAGCACGATGACGCCACCCGTCTTCTGCACACACGACTTCATCTCCATCACGCCCGACTGGTCGAGCGAGCACGCAAAGATGTCCACGACATGGTTCGAGCTCACGCACCGGTTCGCGAGCTCCTGGTAGTGCTGCACGGCCTTCTTCGTCAGCGGCGCGTTGTCCTTCTGCAGGTCCGTGTGCGAGCGAATGTCCTCCTTGCGGTCGCGGCTCACAATGGCCCCAGGGCCAACCGTCGGTGGGCCGCCGACGAACATCATGATGCGCGCGCCTTGGCCGCGGTACGTGGCCTCCAAGAGCCCCACGCACACGGAGAGCGCGACGCCCGTGCAGCGCTGCGGACGCTGGTCCGCCGCCACGGGCCACGGGTCCTTCTGCAGATCCTCGAGGATCGACTCGAGCGTGAAGCCGCAATCGAACACGGACAGCAGGAAGCGCCCGGCGTTGTTTACGGGCTGCTGCGGCTGCTGGCCCGGCTGCATAGGCGCCTTGGCGCGGTTCAGCGCAGACAATCCCAGCATGTCGTGCACCTGCTGGGTCGAGAAATCCTTGTTGCCGCGGAACACGTGCGACTTGGGCACCTCCGGGAAGCCCAGCTCGTGCACGTGCACCATGGTGCCGTACGTGATGAGCCCGATGAGCGCGTCCGACGGCAGCTGGTTGAGCGTCTGCTGGATCGAGTCCTTGAGTTCCTCGAGTTCATCCTCCGGGATGCACGTGTCGATGCAAAAGATGAACACGGGCGGGCCCGCCTGGCGGTTCTGCAGCTCGTACTCGAGCGTCGTGTACTGCGGGATGAGCTCCGCCGGCAGGTTCTCCTGCGTGATGTTCTCGGCGTAGTGCGGTGGGAAGTGGTTGCGCGTGACGCAGAACGGGCACACCCAGAGCTTGGAGACGAAGTCCACCTGCACGTACGGGTTGAGCACGGCCGAGCATGACTTACACTGGATCGGATCATACTCTACCGCGGACGGGATGCCTTCGATCGGCTTGAGCGGCTGGTAGAGCGCGCCAACGGGGATCACGCACCGCGTCTGCTCGAGCTTGGTACATGGCCAACTGTTCCACGAGAAGCGAATGCCGTCCTTGGCCTCGAGGCCGTGAAAATCCCACTCCTGCGGCTGCACGCCAGGCATCGAGGCCTGCTGGCCGTACTGCTGCTGCTGCTGGCCATACTGCTGCTGCTGCTGCTGGCCATACTGGTCGTAACCGCCGGGCTGCTGCTGTTGTGCGTACTGGTCGTAACCAGGCTGCTGCTGCTGTTGGCCGCCGTAGCCGCCCTGAGGATGCTGCTGCGCGTACTGGTCGTAACCAGGCTGCTGCTGCTGCTGGTCGTACCCGCCACCGTAGTTCATCGTGCCGCGAGAGGTTCAATTCCGATTCTAAAGATCACACCCGTCGTGAGGGAGCGCCACGTCGTTCGCCCCCCCTCGCTGTTTCCCTCGACGATCTTATGTGCGCCACGTACATGTCGACGCTGGTCCTTGTTTCAATTTCATAATTAGAGTGGTCACGTTAACCAAGGATAGGGTAAATGTTAACCAGATGCAGCTTGTATAGTATTTTGTAGGGTAAATGTTAATCACGTGCAATTTCTTCGGGAGGCTATTTTGGGATGCGCATCAAAAAGCGAGCGTGTCATGCGAGGGGGAAAGTGAAGCGCGAATGATGAAACGACGCGTATCATGTTGAGTCGGTCGCGTGATGTAAGTCGTACGAGCTGCTGCTGCTGCTACTGATGTGCGGAAGAGTGGGTAACATTGCCCATCTGTTACTCCAGATGGCTGCGCTACTTGCCACAGATATGCGATACGATCTTCATCAAATATTCCCAATGCGCTGGTGAAAAAGATCTCCCAGCCCAAGTGAAGGGTCAAGTGGCTGCCCACCCGACGCCACGTAATGGCATGAACGTTTTGAAAAATCTCATGTGTTCATTCTCTTGTTTGTTGCGCGCTGTTACTAGGAAGGAGTTAATTTACAACAGCTGCAAGCTCGATGCTCGCGCAGCCGAGTCGAGTCGAGGCCAATCACGTTTGCCAGCTACTTGCTATAAAAATGATGGAAATTCTCATCAGGGGCTACTTACTGACCATCTCGGTTTGGTTGTGGGGTGGTGGTTTTGCTACGGCTTGCAGCTGACGGGACTGGGGGCCGGATGCTGGGTGAGGATGTATATATTGATACTGGGTGTCGCCACGGCCTACGGCACGGGTGTGTACTGCTTGCTCTCGATGCGGAGCGCGTCTCGGCGCCGACGCACGTACACGAGCGCGTGGTTGTACGTCACGTAGAGGCCGATGCAGAAGAACGGAAACGCGAGGAGCCACATGAGCGGAGACGCGATGTCCATGTCCCCAGATGCCGCCTGCTTCTCCTGCTCGATCGCGGGTGCTGCTGCTATGAGTGCTGGATGTGTGCCGCGGAGCCCGGCGCCTGCTGTGTTGTGGTGCTTGGAGTAGTGGATCGATACCTCGACCGATGAGTCTTCATCGTCGGGGGCGTTGTACTGGTTGTTGTTGTTATTGCTGTCCGGTACGGACTGGTAGGTGGTCGGCTGGAGCGCGTCCTCTGCTCTGTGGGCGTTGCTGCTCTTCTGGTTCACGAGATCCGCCACGAGTGCCTTGATGCACACGGGCGAGAGTGATTCGACGTTCTTCGCCATGCACAGCTGCACGTTCTTCATCGCGCGCGCCACCTGCGCGGCGTCGATGCCTGTCGGCGCGTTCTCCAGCAGCGTCAAGATGTTCGCGTCGCGACTGCAGAACCGCTCAAGGTCCGTGGTGCACCCGTCGCCGCGCACCACCGCGACATTGTTACTATTCGCATCTGCCTTCTTGTCCGCGTTCGCCGCCGTGTTGTTGTTGGTCGTACTGGTCGCTGGGTCCGCCGCTGCCTTCGCAGTGCCTTCGTTCGGCTGCTGCTCCTGCTGCTGGTTGTCGTCCTTCGCCGCGGGCCGCGCGTCCTCGGCGCTGCTGGTGAGCAGCTCGGCTGCTAATAAGCGGTGCTCGTGCAATCGCGATACCGGCATCTTTTCTTCTTCTTTCTATTCTGCGCAGCAGTGTGGTCGAATCGAAAAGTAACTCTCGCTCAAGAGGCGCGCGTTGGCGTTTGGCTCGGGGCAGCAGCGAGAGTGAGTGACCGAGATTCCTTCTCTCGTTTCGCCTGTTGTTGTGCGAATACACAAATGAAACCCACAGGCACGCATCGTTGCCTTTTGACGCAGCATCTCTTGCTCCTAGGCGTCCCCGAGCCCCTCACGGCCGCGAAAAGCGCCAGATGCCCCCATGCGGAACAGAAACTCTGCTGGACGCCGCTTCGGCTCTCTCGCGGAACTTCAATTGTGTGCCGTGCCACTCTGCGCGCCACACACTCTCTGGCTAGATTGGGAGGATTCAGCGCACTTGTGAGTAAAGAGTGCATACATTGTATCAATTTATAAAAAATCTTTCATGCAGATGCTTCTAGATTATTGTTTACTTTACATATATCTAATCATATTTAAGAATATATATAATATCACGATATCAGTACTCGCGGGATGGTGCAAGGTGGAGAAATTTCTCACGGTTTGTTTTGCGTTCAGAAACAGGTCGGTTGTCGTGAAAAGACCTCTTGTTGTAGTTATGCTTATCTCGTAAGCTTGTATCATTTTTACAAAGGTGACTTATCGCAGTCAACAGTTTTACATTCAATATAAGCATACATTGATTTTAAAAGGTTTATAGTTTTCAAACACGATGTTTTCCACATCAAGATCTTTTCCTCCTTTCCCTCCTCCTTTTGGCTGGCAATATATTATTTTTGAAGCAACAGCCATTTTGAAGCAACGACACCAGACGAAAGAAACAAGAAGATACGAAGAAGACATGCGGGCGCTGAGTGCACCGGAGCGGCTCGAGATGCTGCGGCTCATGTGGCCGCAGCACGCGAGTGCCTCGGACCACCCAGACACGCTGCGTTGGTACCAGCAGGGCTTCGAGTTCCAGGCGCCGAGCTCCGACTTCCCGCTCGGCCTCGTACAGGGCCACGGCGGACCGTGTGGCGTGCTCGCCGCCGTGCAGGCCGAGATCCTGCGGCTCTTCCTGTTCGAGTACCACGAGGTGCAGCGACGTCTAGCAAACGTCACTACGAGCGCCGTCAGTGGTAGCAAGTCGACAGAAGATGCGCACAAGACGCTGCAGGAGCTGATCGCGCAGGTGGCGCATGCGGGAGAGAGCGGACAGCACGCGCTGCTGACAGAGGCGATCGCGTCCGTCTTGGTGCGCTGCAGCAAGCGTCAGGAAGGCCAGCAGCGTGCGATTCACATCGTGGTGCTGAGTGAAGGAGATAGTGCTGCTGCTGGAGACGACGGACCGATGTGCAACGAGACTGTAGTCAACGTGACGAGTCACAAAGACTCCGAGCTGCTGCGCGTCATCCACGAGCACCTCAGCACATTCCAGTCGCCGCATGGCGTGATGAGCTTTATGTCCAGCGCACTGCGAACGAAGGGCGTTGACGCGATCCGCGCCGAGATGGACGATCTCGACGCTGCGTTCACGGGCCAGTTCGGCCACTGCTCGCAGGAGCTGCTCAACTTCCTGCTCACCGGCTCGGCTGTCTCGAACGTGTTTGACGGGAGCGTGCCCATGGGTGACACGGGCCTCATGCTGCACGGCATCCCCGAACGCGCTCGTATCGGCTACTTGACGCACTTGGAAGCGCTGCGCTACTGCCAGGTGGGCAGCTACTATAAGTCGCCCATGTACCCTGTGTGGGTGGTCGGGAGCACGTCCCACTTCAGCGTTTGCTTCGGCTTGGATCCCGCGATCAGCGAGGAGTCAACGTCCCAGATGCTCTTCCAGCGGGTGCAGCGAGTGTTCAAGTCCTTTGACGCAATGGAGACGGGCTTCATGGATATCGCGGTGCTCGCCGAGTCGCTGCAGCAGCTCGGCGTCGCCCGCGAGATCCTCTCGAACGAGTACTGGATGGCGCGGCTGCTCGGTCGCCTGGAGGTCGCTGGAGCGGGTATCGTGTTGTGGGACGAGTACTGGAAGGTCATATCGGTGCTGTTGCACACGGGCGACTTTGAATTGGCGCTCAGAGGGGACTACCAAAGTGCAGACAGCACACAGCAGCAGCGGCCCCGATCCGACTCCGACATTGCGCGAGAGCTTCAGGCGCAATTCGACTCGGAAGGTAGTGGGGCGAACCAGGTTTCTAATTCTGTGGAGCCACCGACAGCCACCACTCAGCCTCCAGATCAGCAGGAGGAGCCAGCGGCGGATGAGAAGTTCGACCTGTATTATTACAACGGACTCGGGAGCTCTTCAGCCACAGAAGGAGCACGGCGTCCTCAGCTGTCGAAATGCCGGGTCACAATTCCAAGAAAACTCGACCTGGTCGGCAAATCCGTCGCGATCTTTGAAACGGGTACCAGCGGCGGGTACGGCTCGCCTCCTCTGGAAGAGATCATCAAGACCAAGTGGCCGAGTGCTCGGATAGACTGGCTCGGGCAGCCAGTGCCGAGCATTGATTGACCAAGCGAAGAAGAGATTTTTGTCCATGTGAGCTATGCTAAAACCGAAACGAAGTCGAAGCTTTTCTTCGAGGTAAGGTACTCGGGTGAGCGCTTCTTGATATCTCTTGTGCTGTGGATTGTGTTTGTTTGGCGCACTGCGAACAGGATGATTGACTAACTGGGGTATCGATGCACGTTACGCTGTGACAATGAAGAAAGACTGTATAGTATGAAATGTAGCCATTTCGGAAAAGGGATCTACTGGCAAGCAGGAGTTCCCTTCAGCCGAGTAATGCAGGTGTGCACGTTGTCGAAGACGCAGTCGAGTAGATCCGAGCATGCACGTAGCTCAGGTCGAGTTGTCGCCTCTGACCAGCGTGTCATCATTTCTGTGATTTTCAATCATTTTCTTGATTTTTCAGTTTATTTTAGCCAGTTATACTTGCAAAAGAGACGCAACTGATCACTGATTCGCTGAAATTATTTGATGATGCTCTTCTCGATTCTGATTGGCTGAAAGATCCGAATGATTGCGAGTTCCTTTCGCCCAAGCCAAGAGCGCCACACCAAGAGCTCACTTTACCACAGCAACAACACAGCCTCACGATGCTGGCGGTGATCGGCAAGCGCTTCGTGGAGGCGGCGGCTCGGAGAAGCGCTCGCTTCCTGCACGCGACCTCGTTCGGTACGCGCTGCTCTCTCTCTCTCCTTACCCCTGCCTCTGCCTCTGAAACTTTGCTCTGTAGCTAACACTCGCGTGCTCTCTTGTAGTCGCGCACGGTGACATGTCGGCGTTTGCGTCCAATCCAACGTACGAGCGATGCAAACACCATTGCCTATATAATGTGTATGTCCGTCATGATAGCTCACGTGAATGTCCGCAGTGTACACATTAACTTCAAGAAGCGCGACGGCTCGACCCAGCAGGTGGAGGCGAAGACCGGCATGTCGCTGCTCCAGGTTGCGCACGCGAACGACATTGACCTCGAAGGTATGCAAGGGCATGCATGCATGTGTCTTATTGTAAATGGTAAAGAGCTCATTGTGCGTGCGAATGCGTTGTGCAGGTGCCTGTGAGTCGTCCATGGCGTGCTCGACGTGCCACGTGGTGCTGGAGGACGGCGTCTTCGAGCAGCTCGAGCCCGCGTGCGAAGACGAAGAAGACATGCTCGACATGGCATTCGGACTGACGGACACGTACGTTAGCGCATATAGAGACTGATACTGCTAGCGGGTTGGACTGAATGCTAACCTGTGGGTCGCTGTCGTATTGTTCGTGGTGCACAGCTCGCGCTTGGGCTGCCAGGTGCTGGTGGACGAGAGTTTTGAAGGGACGACCGTGACTCTGCCCAAGGCAACGCGCAACTTTTACGTCGACGGCCACGTACCAAAGCCGCACTAAGTGGACCAAACACAAGAGCGAATGAGAGTGAAAAGAGAACAAAGAAAGCCAGGAATACAAGACTCGCACTTAACTTGAGCATACGTGTATGTGTTGTTGTTTACCTGTGCAATGAAGCAAAGAGCATGGAGCAGCGAGCGAAATGGTGAGGCTAAGGTAAATTAACTTCAATCATCATTGCAGGAATTGTCATTAGGATTGCTCTGCTGTTCTCTCTTTATCTCCTCTCACTCTGGCAGGCCGGAGGGAACCAGCCATGAAGTACGGGGTCTATTTCCTTTGTTGTCTTAAGCTGGCAGAAGAACGAGCACGAGCAGTGTTCACATATACTTCGAAGTACGCGGTAGTTCAGGATTCTGTTTTCATGGGCATAAATAAACGGGACGTCAAACAACGGGGACGGACACAGCTATGCCGACTGGGCTGCATGTGGTGGTAGTTGCGGGGCAAGCGATGCCATTCGCATTTGGCTCGGAGTCTTTCGAAGGCGCCATGCTGCTGTTTGGGGTAGCCAAAACCTTGAACTCTTGGTCCTTCGAAGGCGACGGCATGGACAACCCAGCCGAGTTGCACACGTACTCCACTGCGGCGTGGACGCAGTACACGTAGTAGGACTCTTCGCCATTCACGTTCGAGTTGGTGATCGCGTAGTTCTCCAGCAAATGCAGCTGAGCGTGGATCCGTGGGAGCTGACAGTGAAGCAGCACGTACGCGAGCAGCGGGAAGAACGTTTCAACTGAAAACTGCGTTGTACCGAGCACAAGCGCAGCTTCGTGGTGCAAGATCACCACGCCGTGCATCAACTCCTCCAGCAAATCACACGGAACGATGTTGGACATCCCGTTGAACGCCTCGATCGCTCGAATTAGGTACACGTGCTTGCCATGGGTAGAGTGTGTCCGACGGCTCGGGAGCTGGCACCGGATCTTCTCCGCGATTTCGCTGGGCACATTCAGGTTCTCCATGTTGATGCCGCTCAACTCGATGCACTTCTTCCGCCACAATTTGTCCTTGCGCTGACAATCACGAACTGCTTTCTGATTGAAACAAAGCACTGCTACCCGCGGGAAGACTGCGCGTTGGACGAAAAAGTTCAGGCTCTTGCTAACTTCGTTTGGCACATCAAACTCACGACGGATCCGTCTCGTCAAGCGGTCCATGAAGTCGAGGATCTGCTCCGGCTGGGGATCGCTAGCCCAGTTTGGCGCTTGCTGCTGCAGTAGTTTCGCAGATTGTGATCGCACTCCTTCTGAAAACGACTGTCGCCGTTCACTTAGCACTCGCCCATGCTTCACAGGCGCTGTGCTTGTTCCCAAATCTTCCAGCACTTCCTGGCTCACGGACGCGACGTCGTTGGACATGCGGCTCATCCACTGGCAGATTCGGGAGTCCGACTTCGAAAAGACCAGGTTCTCAAAATGCGCTTGCGCAATCTCCCACCAATCTGGCTTGCACATCAGCTCGTTGTAATCGGAGTAAAAATCCTCACCAGCTAGCACATTCAGGATCTTTTCTACTTGAATATCCTGAAGTGAGCGCGAGGTGCTCGCAATCGATGCAGCCGAAGAGGAGCTCTCAAGAACATCGCCATCTTGAGAAGTCGAAGCCACCACTGAGGACGACGCTGATTCTTCTCGCGAGTTAATCTGCACAAGACGATACCAGCTCACAGCTTCCAGGAGCTTCGCCAGCATTGTGTTCTTCGTACGCGAGATCTCGAAGCAATCTGGTCCGTTTCTCATCTTCGCGTGCGCTACAGCTTCTTTCCGCTTTACGATATTCGACGCCATGCAGTCCACCTGCTTTCTCAGCAAACTGTACTTGATGTCATTGCCCAGCATGTCATCCGCAGATTCGAACGAATCGAGTTGCTTCTCAGTAAGCTCCAGGTCGGGATTGTGCGACGTCACAATTTGAAGAATCCCGTTCACGTGGCGTCGGTGGCGCTGGAGCTGATTCAGCGCTCGATTGTGCACAGCCACTGAGAGCTGCTCGTGCAGGAACGCCAGCCCATCGGTTTGCGAGACCTGGTACGTCTTCGCTCCGCAAAACAAGTTCCACATCACGCTTGTCGGTTGCTTGGTCACCTTCTTCACCTTGGATTGCGCCTTCTGTGCTAGATCTCGCTCACTGTGGATACGTCTGTCGATCTGGGACAATGACTCCTTCAGCTTCGATCGTAGTCTGCTTGTCGTCGGTGGAGTTGCTGCGGGGCTCTCCGGGTAATTGATTAACTCCATTGGGCTGTGCTCAGCACTTCCTGCCTGCGGGTTACCGAATCTGCTTGCATTCATGCCGTTTGTGGCATGTGGGCCGTTCAGATGCAACGCACTGCTGTTCGCTCCTGCATGCGGCACTGGCACGAGCTCGTGTCCATCACCAACTGTTCGTCGAATGCGATTCCAGGCAGCGAACCCTGAACCAGATCCAGGTGGTGGCGGCGCACTCTTCCCTCGCGCATCTTCCATAGAGTGTCCGTGTCGTTGCCTATGCAGATTGTCGCCATTGAATTCTCGCTGGCTCGCTGCTTCGAACGGACTAGTCAGGATGTCGACATCTTCGCTCGTCTCGGTTGAACACGAATAGGAAAACGAACCAAATTTCCGACGACCGTTCGCTCCAGTCCTTGTAGCTGGCGCGCCACTGCTTCCTGTCCGACGCCTGCGTTCATGCTCCTCTTCGTCGGTCATCGCATCCTCTTCCACGTCATATGCACAGCAATTCTCCGCCAATGTCGTCGTCTGCATCGGGTTTGTCGGCGAGCACATCACTTCATAGAACGAGTTCACGCGCGTGCGGCGCGGCTGCCCGTAGAAGTTCTCAATGATTGGGTACGTCGTCCACTCTGGCGAGATCCACACCGACGGCGCACCGACGCCTGCAGAAGAGCTGCTGTGCGTCCCACTCTGCTTCTCGCGTGTACGTCCCGGATGCGGGCTGGTTCGAGTGCCGCTCGTGTCGATCTGCAGCCCAGTCGGTCGCGTCTTGCGCGGCTTCACGAACGCACCACCACCACGACCAACGACGGGTGAGACAGCCACAGTCGTAGCCGTCGTATCGACCGTGACTGTGATCGCCTTGCTCTCTTTTTCAGCTTCTTCGGTACTGATCACTACAGAAGCTCGTATGGTCGCCATGGCACTGCTGTCTTGGTTCGCATCCAGCGCGATCTTTGCGGACGCCGATCTCGCGCTCTGCTCGTCCGTTTGCGGCGCTTTCTTCGGCGTTGGAGAGCTGTTAAACGGTAGATTCTCTTGTTTATGAGGAGGCGCATGCCTCGCTCTCGTGTCGCCGTGCGTCGCGTCGCCACTCATCACATCCAATGCCGCCGTCCGTCTGGTGTGTCACGGTGCTGCTGCTAATAGTGCCTGCGCGGCTTTTTTTAGCCAAGTGCAATCAGGCGCGGCGAGATCTGGGAGAGAGAACGAAGCAAGCGAGAGGGGTCCAGGAGCTTGCTGCGACCTTCACGCAACCTCACGATTTTTCTTCTGTCGTCGACAGAAGCGGGAATGATTGTCAAGAGGTTGAACTAGCAGGTTGACTTGATTTGAGTATGCAGCGCACGAGTTGCTGCTGTGCAAGCTTTGTGTTCGGCATGTCTTGCTCTCTCTCTCTGAATCGATCTGGCGTCGCGCATGTCGCCAATTCGGCAGGCAGTCTATAAGAATGTTCGTGGCACTCGGTATTGAAGTGACTGTACGTCGCGTTGCGTCTGGTAGTGGGTTCATTTCGCAAAGCAGTCTGGAGGTGGAACAGCGGGTGAGTCCATTGGTGTTGGTGCTGGCTTCCTTCTTCCTTCTTCATAGAGTTTGTGGAGAAATTTCGACGCGCAGCATCTGGCTCGCGCCTCTCTAGGCGGACCACCACGTGTGACTGCCAAGCTCTTTGCTGTTCTCGATCATCAACGCTCGGCTCATGAGATTGGGCGTGCATGTTCATGTATGTGACGGAACAATCACCAAGTGACCTTGCACCCGAACCCCAGCGCCCACTGAGACGGCCAGGTGGTGGTGCTGGCGTTCGCGTTCGTGCTCCCTTTGCATACATTCACCAGTAAAAAAGCAGCGAGAGCTCTGGAGTAAGTCGTTCTGAAGACTCGGTGTGTTGTTAATAGTGTCGTGCACTTGGTATCTGATCATCCACAAGAAAACATTTTTTGGAAAACACTTCTACTTGTTCGAGAAGCCCTTTTTCTGGTCAAGAAAAATATTTTTTTGATAAAGAAACACTTTTCCTGGACTTCTAAGTTAGAGAGGTCGTTATGCTTTTCAAGAGGTTGCAGTGCTCTTGAAGAGGTCATGCCATGCACCTCACTCTATAACGATCGATACGTCTCTTAAGCTTAAAATTTGACAGTTCTTCGACTCGGCGTATCCAATATCCCATACAAGAATACCCCATATCTAAAATGTACTTTTATCCCAGTCAATATTTACCCCTCTAGGGATAACGTTGGGTTGTGTGCGTGGGAGCGAAAGAACAAGCCAAATCGGCCACACGCGAACGCGAACAAGCGAGTTGATTGAGTTGCTTCCTGCTGCTGCGTGCGCGTGCGAGAGTCCGTCTGTCCATTCGCCATGAGCGCCGAGAAGCGCCTCTTCATCTACAAGAATGAGCCTGGCTCCGAGGGGAAGGTACGTCCTCACTCCCCCTCTCTTTCCCTCCTCTCCCCCCGTCGGTATTACTCCCTCTCTGCTCTGCGAGATGGACATGTGAAGGAGGGGAGGACTGTGGCCCTGCGCCCCACGCATGGCTGCGTCGTATATACTTGGATGGAGCTCGCTAATACGTGTCTTATACTGCGTGTGCATAACAGGTGATGAACCTTAAGACGAAGGAGAACATCACGCGGCTGAAGAAAGTGGCGAGCAAGAAGCTCAACGTGAAGGCCAAGCGCGTGTTTCTGCAGAGTGGTGCCGAGATCACGGACGTGGACGAGCTTCAGAACAACGATACGCTCTACATCTCGCAGGGTGAGCCGTTCTACAAGTCGGTGGGCCATGCGAGCGGCCAGGAGACGTTCCACATGTCCGTGCTCGGCTCCGGCGGCGTCGGCAAGAGCGCGCTCACGCTGCGCTTTGTGCGCGACTACTTTGTCAAGGACTGGGACCCGACGATTGAGGACGCGTACCGGAAAGCCATCACCGTTGACGAGGGACTTTGCATGCTCGAGATCCTCGACACCGCAGGACAAGATGTACGTGTGGCGTCTGTGATGAATGATGGCATGATACGGCTCGGATGTTACGGCTCGTGAGACTCACTCTTGCCGTTTCTTATGACTCTATGTGTGTACAGGATTTTGAATCGTTGCGTGGGCAGTGGATGATGGACAAGGACGGCTATGTGTTTGTGTACAGTATGGACTCGCGGATCTCACTCCATGTACGTTCTGGCCGTCTACATGACCTCGCTTGTGTGTGTGTCCACTGACCTATTTCGCTAATATTGTATAGGAGTTGCAACCGTTCTTCGACCTGCACCTGCAAATCAACGAGAGCAAGCGGCCGCTGCCGCCGATTGTGCTCGTGGCGAATAAGAAGGACGTGGTGGACCAGGATCCGAGCAAATGCCAAGTGAGCACGGAGGAAGGACGGCGAATAGCGCGTTCCTACAATGCGCACTACATAGAGACGAGCGCACTCACGGGCGCGAACGTGACGGCCGTGTTCGAGAACTTTGTGCGAGAAGTGCGCAAGAAGAAAGTGCCCAAGCCCAAGAAGAACTCCTGCACCATCCTGTAGTGAGACCGAGTGAGTGAGCAGCAGGCAGTGTGGAGAGAAGGGAAGCAACCAGTACGTGACGTTCGCGCTTTCCGAGCGCAAACCTCGGCTCTATCAACAAGGTCACATTCCATTCAACCACATGACGCCACAACGCCATCCATGGCGTTCGCTTTTTCTGGCATGTATTTTTCGTGTAAAAAATAGTTGGTGACCGATTTTGTTTGCTTTAGGATCTCTTAACTGGAGCTCCAACGGGACAGTTCGTAACATTGAGCTCGTTCACTTTTTCAAGGGAGGCAGAATTCTGGAGTATGCTATCAAGTTCTTTGCGCGGCTGAGACGTTACGATAGCAATGTCATTACGCTTGCTACACCCGAGTTACGCTAAGCTGAACAAATGAAGTTGTGATGTGCCTGTGTGCGATCCAAAGTCATCGGCGCCATTTGTTTCATGTGGCAACGGCAACTTTCCAAGTACAGAAGCAGAGGAAGTGCGTCAGTACGCGAAGACGACGTGGCATGGCTTGCAGTCGTGTGGTTCTGTTACGTGCATGAGTGCAGTCGTGTGCAATCGAAGAGCTTTCGGACGAGTACTACGATCCCTTTTGCTGTAGCTTGTCCAGCTTTCTTGGCACAGTTGGCGACGCCTTTCGTGCACGAGCAGCTCCTGCCACAATACTTGGACGCTGCTGCTGCTGGGGAACAGGCGTGCTGGTGATGCTGAGCGCGATTGCATTGGCGCTCTCTCTCATGCTGATTGGTTGTTTGTGCTGGACACGGCACCGCCATGAATGCTTCTGGTGGTGCTGCTTGTCCGATTCGCAAGCGGATCCAGCTGCTGTGAAGTTACCTTTGCTTTCGAGTTGGCGACAGCACGAGCCGCTCTTAGCTAGTTGCTTCTCTGATTTACACTCTGCTTCAGACTTCGTAACGGGACGTCCTCCTCGACCTCATCGCTATTGTTGTTGTTGTCGTACTTGTTGAGCTCTTGCAGCAGCGATGTCGTGGCCAGATGCAGCGCAGAGGCGTCGTCCTTGCGTCGGATCCGACCTTGAACCAACGTCTGGACACTGCTGAAGCTGCTGCTGGTGCTGATCTCCTCCTGGTTGCTCGCTCGCGACTTGGAGCGCTCTCTTGAATTCGCTGAGCTCGCTTGGAACGATTTTGTAATCCGACACTTAATGCTGACGTGCTGCTTCAGCTCCGCTTCGCTGTCGAAAAAGCAACGCGGGATTTTCGACGAGAGGGGCGACGTCTGGGATTTGGCTTGCCATTTGTATACTGGATGTTCAGACAAAGGAAAGGACCCTGATTGGCTGAAACGAGATTAATTACAAAAAGGGTAATTTATTAAAATAGACATTATTTTGACATGATTAGCTAAAATACCCACAAAATTTAGTTATTTTTTAAATACTCATAAATTTAACAAGTTTTTAGCTAAAACACCCTTTCATGCAAATGATTGACAGCAGCGGTCACGGAAGAACCGCGAAAGAAACGAGCCACGGCAGTCAATCAGACCAGAGAGAGAGAGATGAAAGGAATGGTCCGTCCACGTCCAGACACTCTGTGAGCATAGCCAGTCGCGCGCACACCCCGTCCCTACGGCTCACCACTCTCTTCTTCTTCACTCACTCTCTCTCTCTTCGCCCTTGGACACACGTACCAGGAGCTCACTTGAGAAACCGACCTCACGGCAAGCAGCAACATGCCGTCCAGACCGCAGTACACATACTCACGCTCGGCCGACCAGCCGTATGCGGTGGAGATGCATCCGCTGCCGGACGCCGAGAAGGCTGCGCTGCTGCACGAGGCGCGCGCCGCCTACCGCAAGCTCTTCTCGGCCATCACGATCGCCAAGAACGGCTCAGACGCTACGCGCGTGGCCGGCCTCAGCGGCGCGGACACGAACACCAAGTCCATCATGATCTGCACGACTACGACCGTCTACGGCACGCTCGACGAGGTCGCGGCGCTCTACGTGACCAACGACAGCTCTATCGTGCTCGACTTTGCCGAGTCCAAGCGCCTGTACGCGCTCGAGGCGCCATCCAAGCACGCGCCCATGCGATACGCCGGCGTGCGCTGGTCGCGCTGGAAGTCACCATCCAAGCTCGTGAGCGACCGCGACCTGCTCTACGTCGAGTTCATGGATGCGTTCACGGATCAGGAAACGGGCCGCCGCGGCTGGGCGCGCTGCACCAAGTCCATCGTGCACGCGTGCTGTCCCGAGTCGCAGCACCCGTACGGCCCCGTGCGCGCCGATCTATTTTGCTCGGGCATGATCTTGCGCGAAACTGACAAGTACGGCGTGCTCGAGGTCTCGACGCTTGTGCACCTCGACACGCAGGGCGTCCCGACCTTCCTGGCGCAGAAGGTGCTCAGCAGCCGGAAGAAGACTGCGCAGAACGTCAACCACGTGCTCAAGCTCGTGCGCCAGATGAACGGCGACGCGAACGAGGTGTTTGCGGACGATATCGCGGACGACCGCGCGTGCCGGTCCTGCAACGACCACGTGTCCAAGTGGACGCGTGCGCGTCACTGTCGCCACTGCGACGAGATCCTGTGCAAGAAGTGCGCGCTAATCTCGTACAGCGCCGTCGACGGCAAGCCCACGCGCATGTGCGTGGACTGCGGCACGGGCAAGCGGCCGCTGCCCAGCAGCACCAGGCAGCAGCATAGCAACAGTCGTACTGGTGGCATCCCAGCTGCCTCGGCGTACTCGACCGACTCCAGCAGCAGGTACTACGGCAGCCGCCCGCGCAAGCTCAGCCGCGACCACTCGAGCCGCTCGGTGGACACCGAGTCCGTCGACAGTCTACGAGGTGAGGATGCGGACTCGGCGCTCGACTTGCTCACGCAGCTGCACATCCGCGACAGCTCGCTCTCGTCCACCAAGAGCGCCGAGACCACGGCTTCGTCCACCACTTCGACTACCGGCGTTACCACTACTGCTACCGCTGGTCCACAGGAGCCGTTGCAGCGCATCCAGCCGCGCCATCGCGGTGCGTCGATCCCCATGCAAGTGGCGCTCAAGCCCAAGCCGGCGCCCATGGACCTCTCGTACCTCAACGACCTCGTGAGCAAGCCCAAGCCTTGAATTATTGGAGGATGTGGCCACCGAGGACCTTATTTATTCAGCTCAGGGTGGTTTGCTGCAGAGGACGAGTCATCCTCTCAATAGTAATAGACTTTGAGCTTCTTGATGAAGTTGAAGCCGTACGTTAGTTTTGGATTAGGACTTAGAACTACGGTAAACAATGGATTTCGAAATGGGATTCTGTGGAGTTGGGATGAAATCTTGTGTTTAATGATTGCAGCAGTGTGCAACTCGTGTCATCCAGTCATATCCGTTTTTCGCATCTACATGACCAGCAAAACGACTTGCTCCAGCACCAGAAGCGGCTTACTGAACGGCTCGCTGATACCAGTGATCACCATGGAGTTCTCGTGAAGGTCCGGCTCTTACGAACCGCGACATTATGGACAGTGATATATTAGCAACATCAGTGCAGAGCTGCCTTTTTGTAAAGGATTCTGAGAAACCCTCCATTGATACGGACACCCAGTTGGATTCAAGCAAACGCACTGCTCACTCCATCCATCCTCCCATTGCACACTACTTCAGTGTTCTGTCAACACGGTAGTGTCAACTTGGATGAGTGCGTGTTGGACACCGCCATACTTGGTATCGCCCTCAAGTCGTTGCTGAGACTGAATCGTTCTCGAGCTTCAAGCGTGAGCCCAGCACCTTGTCTTGGTGTGGGCGGCAACCGCTGGACGCAGTGGCCCAAGAGAAAGCCTCGCAAACACGCCATTTCAATGGCAAAGTCCGTTTGGTGAAGTCGTTCTGATCCGTGGACAGGCCGACGCAGTCCGACCCGCGACTAGATCTCCTGGCTCCGCGTGTGTCAATCGCAACTCTCGTGGGAAACTTGCGTCCTGTGGGAAAAACGAGTGGCAGTACGAGGCCATGACTGTAGGATACAGTAGCTCCTGATGCTCACTGCTGGTGCTGGACCTGGCTGGCTGGACCGCCCAGTACCAGCAGGGGCTCCCCCAAAGTCTCCGCTAATGACAACGAAGAACGGATGCATGAATGCGAGTTTAGCTAATAATTACGATTCTCTTTTTCGTTTTATTTGTTTCGGCTTTGCAACCAACTGTATGACTGCTCGCCAATAAAAAAAGGAGGTGACAATGCAAATCTACAGGCTCACAGACAGATACGAACACGGACCTGGCAAGCCCCCTGGCTCGGAAGCTGCTATCGCTCGGAAGACCTTCCTTCGATCAGTCGGTCTCCAGATAGAACAGCACTGGCGCCTACGAGCGCGCGTTGACGCTCTTGAAGTTGGCCAGGTACGACAAATCTACGTCCTCAGTACGCTTGGCCTTGTAGCGTGACACGCCCAAATTGATGAGCTCTGGCATCTCCTTGGGCGCCAGTGGCACTGGTACGTAGCGGTCCGGACGAGACTGGGACTGGTGGGGGCGCGTCTGAGGCTGCTGCAGAGTCTGGTGTACCTGCTTCTGTGTCGAAGGCTGGCGATGCAGTCGCTGGGCTGGCTGCTGCTGGTGAACCTGCTTCTGCTGGTATGGCTTCTGCTCGACGGAGTGGACGGATAGCTGCGGCGACGCTTTCGCTTCCAACATCGGCGCCGGGCTCTCGGGTCCCGCGCCGCCGTCGGTCGAGCCCGAGTGGCTGTGCGTCGAGTCGCTCAAGCGCTTGGTCGAGCGATCTACAGATACAAAAAGCGACACAGACAAGGTTAGCTACCTGCTGTTCATGCTTAAAACACAACGACACTGGGCACCGAACGTACATGACGACGCGCTCGAGGTCTTCCGAACGATCCTGCTCCTGGACGTGTGGCCGCTCCTGGACCGCTGCGACGAGTCCGTGTACATGTCGATGCGGCGGTCGCCGCCCTCGGCCAGGAACCGGTCCACGCAGTGCATGCAGATGTGGTTGAGCTTCTTGCCGCCCTCGATCGCGCAGTACACAATATCGTTGCAGCTCTTGCACAGCAGCTACACAGTTGTTACAAGCGACACAAAACACCATGAGCTCTCCATACAACAGGCAGCCATGCATTCATTCAAGCAAACAGCGTACTGTACCTCGTGGCACTCGCGGCACTTGCGGTGGCCGCCGACGCTCCACTTGGCGAGCACGTCGCCGCAGCCGAAGCAGGCTTTCTCGGCTTTCGCGGGGATGATCTTGGTGAAGTCGGCCACGAGCGAGTCGTTCGCGGCGCGCGCGAGGCGGATGAGGTGCTCGAGCAGGTGCGCGTTCTTGGCCTTGCGCAGCGCCACGAACTTGGTCATCCACGCTGGCACACCCTTGGTGTCGCAGTCGTAGAGCGTGATGACGTCGAGCACGCCCGGCGTGTCGCTCTCCGTGTAGATCGTGCCGGAGCAGCCCAGGTGCGCGCGCACGATGTTGTGCGAGTTGATCAGCGGCGGGCAGCTGCGGTGCACGATCGACTGCGTGCAGCGCGCCCAGCCGCGGCGCCCGTTCTCATCCACGAACGTGTCCATGTACTGGTGATACCAGCACAAATAATAATAAGCACACACGTCAGTTAGCCGCCCGCATTGTTGATACCAAATACCAGACATGCTGATACCATATCGTCGCACAAGTCCGCACAGACACACACACATACCTCGAGGTAGCAAATGTCCCGCTGGCGGATGAGCTTGGAGGGCGAGTGCCAGAGCGACCAGCGCAGGCCGCAGGAGCGGAGCGGGTGCGCGGCACTCGGCTCCATGAAGTTGTAGATGGCCTGCGACTGCGCAAAACCGATCGCGGCGTTCGTGCGGTCGCTGAAGAAGACGTCCGCGACCTCGGGGATCGTCGCGTGGATACGCGACGGTACGCAAATAATCGCGCGCGTCGAGCTGTCGGACGACCGCACCTTGGTACCAAAGCCCGAGCTCATGACAAAGCGGATGTTGGCGAAGAGCGCCTCGAATTCCTGGCGGCCCTGCGCCGCGAGCTCCGTTCGCTCGCGCTCGCGCAGCGGCTCGGCCGTGAACCGGATGCTGTACTGGTCCGACACTGCGTCAAGCATGCTGGTTGTCACTCTGTGTGTAGAGTCCTAAATTGTCGAATGAGGTGAATGAAGGGCTCCGATATCGACCGGTGCGTTGCCGTGAGCGTGGGAAAATGCGAGTGACAGACGGACGTGAGAGAAACGCTGTGCTTCCTTCGACGGTCTTGGAACAGATTGAAGAGCTACAGCGGGCCAGCTGGTATCGACGCAAGTGGCACAGGTGCCCATCTCGGTCATTCCGCCCTGGCGACTGCATGGTGAGCATACAGTGATATGTGGGACAAGTGAATATTAAATATATTTATTTTTGTCAGGGTATGTGTTGTCGGAGGCTACAAATGCGTCCTGCACATAGAAAATATGATGTTTTTTTTGCTGAATTGTAAATTATATAACATTATTTATCGAAGAGTATCAGCTATAGCAAGATCTCTCACCACATTTTTTGTGTTCAGATGAGCGACAAGAGGATTAAATCTCAGAAGTGAAAAACCAAAATTCAAGAACATTTCAAGCTCCATTCGCGTGTGCTCTGGTTGGAAGTGTGCATCAAGAGCTCTAATTTTTTTAGAGGCAAGCTCGATGTGCAAGAGCGTGAACCTGTCTGTAAGCTTGCTGCGAGTATTTAAATGTAAATACAGCGTGCTCTATGACGTGGATAGGCGTACCGAGCGAGCACAAATCTCGGGGAGGAAAGTAGGCGCGATTTTCAAATTGTGCCTGTATCTCTTCAAAGCTGTTCACTTCTTTTGAGCCCTTCGATCTTCCCACTGGCAGATTTTTCGAGTAGCTTTATCAACAATTCCCGCTGGCAATTTTCGAAGTATTTTTGCCAGTTAGTTACAACAGTAATTGTCCGGTTTAGATCAGCTTCGAAACAGAGCTTGTCCAATTTCACAAGTTTGCAAACATAAGATATTGCAAAATCAAATCACAGATGTCAGGAGATTGAACGAAGAGTTGTTGAGAGATATCGAATCGTAGCGCTAGTTAATGGTTTCGAATTTCAATCGAGCCGTAAAAAAATATGAGACTGCAGTCATTTAGTAGAGGATTCCTTGCGTTTCTACTTCTGCAAAGACACCACCGCAAGCGACTCAAAACTTACATCGAAATGCAGCTGGTTTCAACGGTGAATCCAAACAACACTCTCTGGTGAATTGTGTCGCTTTGCATGTGCGTTTTTGTTGTGTTTGCGAATGGTACCTTTAGCAGTCTTCTTGGCGCGTGCAGCGGCTGGCGACTTTGGCATCTGGTATTTTAGAGATGGTTTACAGAACAGCGGTAATCTGAGTGATCAGGGCATCCCTCACATGGTTTCACTCATGAACGTAGTGTCCACTCCGCGAATAGAGAAATCAAACCGAGCTGTCCAACACCAAAATCGCACACAATTTGCATTATTTTTGTCATGATTTTTTAAAAATATTCAGCACTAGAAGGATTTTCAAGCCAGCAAGTCAAATTTGCGCTGTCGCATGGCCCTGTTCTCGATTTCGCTCATCCGTCTGCCCCCGTTTCTGTCGCGACTTGCGCGGAGGGTGGCATTTGAGGTTGGTTCCCTCGGCCAGATGCTCGCTGTGTTTTTTTTTGCGGATTGCGAGCCCACAAGCAAGACAAAACAAGTCGAACTAAACACGCAAAGCAAACAAGGCAAACAAACAAGCACACGCAATAAATCAACCAGCACGCAAGCCAAACAAGCCGAACGGCGAAGTCACCACGGAGCTTATTGAAACCTGGATCGTGTGTGTGTGTGTATGTTGACCTCGCAGCCCCAAGCTCGCTGATAGGAGATGCACGACGAGTCGCCATTTTCCGCGCGTGTGCGCATTACCAATGGATACGGCTTACTTAGAGCTCAGATAGGGGGTTGCCATTAGTGCACGCACAGTGGCCCATGGATGCGATGCTTCTGCAGTCAAGCAGCAAACAACCTGGTGCGTTTCTTTTCTGGGACACGAGCGTATTGGTTGGCTCAAGGACGCCGTCGTTGGAGCGAGTGATATTTGTCTGATCGTTTGATCTCTGCTTTGGCTATGATAGTTGTTTGTTTGCATGTTCAATCATCTTTAGCTGATGGCATTTCTGAAGCAACAAGCGCTTATCAAACCTGGAAATGATCTACCCTGCCTGCCTCGCCTCTACAAGATATGCTCGGTCCAGGTGATGTTTATGCTCCATAGCCGCAGTCATGGCTGACGCGCGCGTTCTCTCTATGATAATCTCAGTCTCAGCCATTGTCTGTAGAGGACGAGCAGGCGCGACCTTGGCCAAGTTGGCTTCCGCTGGGAACCCAAGTTGAAGGCCGCACCTCCTTGGTATCTGCCAGATGGCAGGTGGCTCAAGTGTGTCTATTCATCAGGATATATGAGTGGGAGGATATTCGTAACATAGGTGATATGTTCTCTATAGTCAAACCTATGAGAAATTGACTCGGCATTACATGAAAGGGAGTTCGCCGGGTTACGCCTGGATGAAGGATGAGCCCTCGGAAGTACTGGTGGTCTCGCTCGCGTCGTCGTCTCCATCTGGATATGTTGGCTGCACGTCCATCGGACGCGCGTGTGCTCTGGCCGCTCGTTTACTCAGCCATTATTGCGACTGTTGCTGTGGATCTTCGTGAGCTGCTACTCGACGACGAGCCACGGCATCCCTCTACCCAGGCTTTTGCAGCTTGACCAGATGCTAAGCCCAGTCCAACAAAGATAAAGCACAAGAAAGCCTCTCTCTATATATATTGTATCTTGCTGCCAAGTGTTTACAGGTTGACCTCTTATCCTGTGACTGACTGCATGACAGGCATTTGCGTGGGCCTGTCCTGTGTGGGCGACTGGCGAGCGAGTCAGCGAGTGGACTGGCGTCTGGAAGGACAGGCCCACGCAAATGCCTGTCATGCAGGAGGGTTTCGATATTTGGCTTGTTGAGCCGGCATTTGTTTGACATGACGTCATATCGCCTGTCCGTCGACTGTAAATGAGGAATGGAGTGGCACACGTCACTGAAATGGACCTTTCAGTCAGGACCCCATGGCTCCGAATACCGATGTTAAGAAATCGTCTTTAGGAAAGCCAGTCCGGCTTCTCAACACTTCGTCTTCAAGCGAACGATCGCAGTGGCACGGAAGAACTCGTTTGTAGCTGCCTGTGGATTGAATCATCCTCAACGAGTGGTAAATAAGCATGCTATCACTCTCTTTGTGGGACCAAAGTCAAAGCGGCCAACGTCTGCTGCTGGCCCAAGGCCATAACTCAATGAGACACACTCGTCAACTTCGAGCCGCGTCTCCAGTATTAGTAGCGTGATGCTATCCCACTCGCTCGCTCCACGCTTCGCTCGGAAACGAAGTGTGCTACAAGCAGACATGGCCAATATCGACCCACACTTCACTTCAGGTTGTTTTTGGTAACTTCAAGGTAGGTCATCGAAGATTCCTAAAAACCTCCTGGAGGATTACTATTTACTACCGGTATTCGAAATGTGTCGAGCCTAACAAATGCCGCCGCCACGCTCTTCCTACATGAAACGAGCGTACTCGGTTCTTGATCCTACTTGTAGCTGCTTAGATAAGAAAGATCGAGCACGGCCGCGGCCTCTGGTGTCGAGTGAGCTGGCGGCTGTTTCTCCGGTGTCACTGTTCGCTCCGGGTCGCGCGCGTACGTGCTGTAGCCCTGCTCCGAGGTGGCCTTCGTGGGTCTTCCGGTCGCGAACGGGTCTCGCTCCCGTCTCCGGAAGCCCTCGGGTCGGCTCGCTCCCACGCGCCGGGTCTGCTCGCTCTTGTGGGACCCTGTGGGGCTGCCACCGTCCAGACGGATTCGCTCGGGCACGCCGTGGGTCTGGCTCCGCTGGCGCAGCATCTCGGCGTGGTGCTGCATGTTGAGGAGCTGCTGCTGTCTGCGGACGGGCTCGCTCGTCGACCGACTGCTCTTGGGAGCCATGTAGTGCGCCGGGGACGCCGCCATGGAGCCCTGGCTGCTGGTCACGGTGCGAGGTGTCTCGACTTCTCCTAAAATGTTCACACAAAGGTTGCAAGAATGTCAGGATGTGTTGTTCTTGGGTGCTGGCTGACAGGATAATCGTCACTTGTGACAGAGGAGAGAATGACGTACTGCTTGATGCGCTACTTGTGCGCGATCGGGACAAGACCGAGTCCTCGTCGTCCATGCGCGTGAGCTTCGTGCCGTACTCGTCGGCGCACGCAAAGCACGCCTGCTTCTTCCCCAGGTTCTCCACGCGGTAGTTCTTGGACACGATCTTGCAGCACTTCTTGCACATATACTACAACACACAGCACACAAGCGACAAAACGAACAAACAAACAAGCATGTGAGCCCGAGCGACAGCTAACAAAAGCGCAAGCGCAAATATCCGATATATACGTACCGCACTGCAGAAATGGCAGCGCTCCTTGGACTTCCACTTGGGCATGCGGTTGGCACACGCGCCGCAGCGCGCCTCGGACTTGAGCTGCTGCGCGACCGAGGCCGCCTGCTCCTTGGTCGCACCCACGAGCAGGCGCGACATCTTGGCGTAATGGTTGATAAGCTCCGCATTGTTCTTGCCGCGCGCCTTCATGATGACCGGCGCGAGGATCGACGGGATGCGCGTGCGGTCAACGTTGTAGTAAAAGAAGCCGTCGAGCACGCCCGGCTTGCTTGTCTCCTGGAAGAAGACGCCGCAGAAGTAGAGCTGTCCGCGGTTCACGTTGAGCGTCTTGGAGAAGTCTGGGCAGATCGTTGTCTCGATCGAATGCGAGAGCTTGGCCCAGCCGCAGCGACCGTTCGTCGCGATGTAGGGCTTCATGACCTCGAGGTAGCAGAAATCCTGGCCCTTGGCCAAGTGCCGGTTGGGCGACTTGAAGAGTGACCAGCGCAGGCCCGTGTACTCCATAGGCGCGCTCTTGGTCGTGCGCTTCAGCACCGCGAGCTCGCGCGACTCGGAGAAGTCGAGCACCATCTTCTTCTGGTCGCTGATGTACAGGTCCGCGATCTCCTCGAGCGTCGCGTAGATCTTGTGCTGATCGAGCAGTGTGATGTACTTGTCCTCGTACTCGAGCGCGCCGCGTCGGTCCTTGGCTGTTGCCTTGTTGCCGCCGGTCTGCGTGCAGTGCAGGCGCGCGAGCAGCTCCTGGAACGCGCGGTCGCCGAAGCGCACGAGCGCGCGCTGCTCGTGCTCCTCGAAAAAGTCCGTCATGTCGATGTCTGTCTTTGTGTTGTTTGTTAGGCTAATAGTAAATCTGCAATTGCGCTGGCGTCCGCAACTTGCTTGCTGGCTTGTTTGCTGTGCAACAAGCAACTGAGACTGGGGCACAATTCAGCAAGTGCGCCTTGCTTGTTGGACTTGTGCTTGCAGGCGGATACTGTAGGAGAGACTGGGCAGCTGGGTTGCTTTTCGAGCTTGACACTTGATTGGCGACGCGACAAGGCAACTTTGAGAACACAGCGCTCAGCAAGCAGGTGAGCGCGTAGAGAATGAGCAGCGCGCTGAAGAAGCGACAAAGCGACGAGACACCCACACATCCGCATACTCAACGCGAGTGAAAGGAGTTCGGCGCTGGCTTTCTATGTTCAAGTGGTGTTCGCGTAGAGTGGAACGATGAAAATGGAAGGTTCGCACCAAATTTGCTGAATGGATTGCGTACAGAGTGCATTAGACAGCCATGCGCAGCTATTTACTTTATCTTTGAGATATACTGCTTTAATGTATACCCTTGCAAATTAGATAGCTATCATCTATCAAAAACACCTGAAATGCTAATCAAATTAACCCCTTTGTTTGATTACCTTTGTAAAAAAGATAAATTGCGTGTGATGTGATGATGCAGATCTCAAAGGTTCAGCACATATTTCACGTGTGTACACCATGACGTACAATTTACAGCCAGCTGTTTTCTGATCCATCTGGTTTGGACCTGTAGGTACTGTATCGTCAACAATCTCGTATCATCAACAATCTAGCTTGGTGAGATCCTCTACAGACATACTTGGTGACCATTTTGTCATGCACGCCGACGTTATGGAAAAGGAAATCAAACATCCAGTTAGCTCCTCTGCTCCAGTCATTGTATTCACACTCAATTGTTGCTTATGCTGTACTGCAGTATACTATCAGATGAGCAAGAAAGTAAACGCAGTACTAAATAATGGGGATTATATGTTTATTTGCAGTACAATAGCTCGTTTTTATGACATCCAGAGAGATGTTGTACCTTTTCCACAAGCGTTTCCATACCAATCAAGAGGATCATGCCAAACCATCTTTCCTCTTTGCATGCAGTTACGAGATATGCCTGTACGAGATGGTCCACTGACTCAAAGACCGGCTTTGTGGACCCACGCCTCAACAATCCACTTTCTTTTGTGACCGCGAACTGGATACCTCGGCAACTCTTTGTGTGGCTCTGGGCTGCTGTTGCTGCTGCATGAGCGAAGATCGCACGGGACCACTCGACATCTCTGGCGCACACACACACGCACACAACACACATTAGGGCAGTTTACCAGACAAGTCGTGGAGCAGGAGTGCAAACGCACAGGTCCAGCGCAAAGCTCTCGCGTGTCCACTCGGAAGACCGCAATCGCATTTGCTGCGGATAATGGTGCCGGTTCGTTGCTACCGATGATGTCATGCTGAGCGCGGAAAAAGAATCCCGTCAATAGGGCGGTTCGGTATTTTGACTGCAGTAAATTCGAAACATCTTATACAATTTATATTAAACTTTCTAAATTTGGTTGTACAAGTGCGCATTGTCGAGGGCACAACATCTCTCGGGATTGTGCGTTCCTGAACCCACGCGCCGCAAACCATCGCTTTGTGAGAGGCGGTCTGTCCATTCCGCTTTCAACAGCCCAGGCAAAATTTGACCCAAACAAACAACACAATCCACACACACACAACACCGCGACCATTATCCGCTCGCTTCGTCTGCATGACAGGGTGGCCGGATAATCACAACTTGGGATGACAGAGGAGCTGCTTTGGTGCCTCGAAAGCAGCTGGCGATCCTGTAAGGACACGCTCTGGACGTCTCTGCAACGAATTGGTCACTCGTGTGTCCACTGTTGCTACCATGTTGCGCTGGTGGACGATCCCAACGCTTCACGCCAACCGTGGAGGCAACAGTCAGTCAGTCATAGAATGGTCCACGCCTGACTCGTTTGAAACTGTACTTCCCGCTGTTTGGTTGAAGACGAACCCCACACCACAGCAACTTGACCCACATTGACGGGATCACTTGGGCGGATTGGCAGAAGCTCTTTTCGAGCCAGAAGAACGGAAAGGAAGGGATCAGTTAGCCACACACACGCGATCACAGGCAATCGATGCAACAGCAGTGATCGGTCAGATCTGCAAAGGGACTGGCTCACTTGAGGCAGCAAACGAACAAATGGACGTGGTTACCGGCTTGCTGTGGGTTGTTCATCATCATTTTGCCATAAATTGATCAGTCAGGAAGGCCGCGCACCCACGGCCATACCATCTCGTTTACAGGTACGGTACCTACACATCATTTGTTAATAGCCACGCAGCTTGAGCGTGCGCAGCAGCTGGTACTGGTCCTTGATGCGCTGCTTGAACTCTTCCTCGTCCTCGGCATCCTTTGCAAGCGCCATTTGGCTCTGCAGCTGCGTGAGCTGCGCGATTTGCTGGTACAAGGTGTGCGACGACACGCGCTCGTTCATCGATACGGGGTTGCGCCGCGCCGTCACGGGCTTGAGGTTCTTCACCGAGTACAGGTTTGCTATCCGCGAGCTGTTCTCGTCGCCCTTCGCCGTACTGTTGGCGGTGCTGTCAGTCGATGACGCTCTCGGGGGCACGTCACGGTGCTTGTACTTTGGTCTAGGTGCAGGTGGCTGTGCCTTGACAGCTTCTTTGGCCGCCAGCTCGGCATCCAGTTCAGTGAAGTCTAGCTCGTCGGCCGAGAAGATCGACGCCATGGACGCGCGGCACTGCTCGTCCAGCTCGCGCACTTTCTTCTGCAGCGCCTCCATCTTGACGTCGTGCGCATCGTGGTACCGGTCCATGATCGTCGTCGAGCGCCACTCAGGGTCGACGTGCGACGTGTTCACCTGGCGTAGCATGCTTCGATCGCCGCCAAACATCGAGTCTTCGCTGTCGCGCGGTGTGCCAGTCGGGAGCGTCGAGATGCGCCCGCCGACGTTCTCGAGCGCGATCTGGTTCAGCTCAGCCATGCGCTTCTTGTGTTCGAGCTCGATGTCTTTCATGATCGCCGTCGAGCGGATGTCGCCCTCCGATATGTCCAAATCCTTCGGCACGCGTTCTCGGTTCGCACGTACCTGGTCCATGATCACAGCTGTCGAGCGGTTGATGAGCTCGTCGTCAAACTCCATCGACTCGCGAGGGGACCCAATCTTCGCATCGATCGTGTCGCGCGGCTCGAGCAGGTCAAGCGAGAACTCGAGGTTCGTGAACCTGTTTTTCGAAGTTGTGGTAGGAATTGTATGACTCGATTGCTTGAACTCGAGCTCTTCTTCTGGCATGAACTCGAGATTCGTCATCCGCGAGCCCACGTAGCCCTTTGGCGAGCTGACACGGGCGGCGTAGTTGCTGTTGAAATCCGTCGTCGATCGACTTGAGCGAGCTGTGCCGCGGAACTGTTGGGGCGACTGGCTGTTCACTGAGGCCTCGAAGGGAGCTTCGGAAGCTCGCATCGTTCCAAAATCTTCGCTCAGACTGCCGAGCTGCTGCTGCGACGCATTCAGGAACGAGCCGCTCATCCGCTCGTAGTCGACCGTGTCCATCGACTCGCGCGATTCGTCGACAAGGTTGAGTCCCGAGATACGGTTGCCCGTGTAGTCCATGGCGATTCGGTTCAGCTCCGCCATGCGCTTCCTGTGCTCCTCCTCGATGTCTTTCATGATTGCCGTCGATCGGAAATTGTCGTCGTCACTCTCATACAGCACGACAGGACGAACGCGGTTCGCGTGCACTTGCTCCATGATTACCGCCGTGGAGCGATTGATCAGCTCGTAATCAAAATCCGATTCGCGCACAGAGCTCATGCTCTGATCCAGCCCGTAGTCCATGATCGGGATATCACTGAGCTGGCGCGACGCTCGCGTCTCAACCTCGATTGACAGACCCGAGACGGACTGCACCTCACTGTTGCGGTCGTCAGTGCTGTAGTCGAGGATCGGGATCATCGTCTGGCTGAATCTGGATCGAGCTTCTTCATCGTCGTCATCTTCTCCCTTCCCTTGAGCTGCTGTCGGCGATGGAGACATCTCAACCACCTCAGACGTGGGGATCTGCAGGTTCGCGTACTGCTCCGTGACTCGCTGATCCGTTACGTCCGCACTTCGTCGCTGGGTTTGTTGTCGCTGCGGTTGCACTTCCTGCACTACTTGGACTTGCTGCTCCTGCTCGTCTTCCTTGGAGATAATCGACTCTTCGTCTTCTTCCTCTTCCGCCTCTTCTTCTGGCTGCATGAACTGCGGAATGAACTCGATCGTGTGACTGCGATTCGCACGAACCTGACTGAGCTCCAAGGCACTTGGCGCGTAGTACTCGTCAGCATCCAGTTGGTCCGACATTCTCGGAGACGCCGCCGATTCTCGAGCACTCTCGCCCGTGCTCTGGCGGTAATCGTTGTAGTCGTCAATGGAAGCGAACATCGGCGCGTTCTTTGATGGTGACTCCTGCGAAGTAGCAGGCGCTGCCTGGAGGTGCTCCAGCGTAAACGGCTCGTCGTCGTTCGTCTCTGGCTCGGTAGGACGGTACTCCGTGTTGTAGTTGGACGCAGCCTTGCTCAGCTCAGCCATGCGCTTGTTGTGCTCGTCCTCGATGCTCTGCATCATCTCTGGCGAGCGGTAGTCACCCTCAGGGGCAAACTGGATCGTGCGGCTTCGGTTCGCGCGCACTTGGTTCAGAATCGCAGACGGCGGGTGGCTGATGTAGTCGTCGTCGGTGTGGGAGAAGCGTACGTTCGGTTGCGGCTTCGGCTCGGTGGGGAGATCTCCCTTCGTCGTCCCCTTCATGAAGTTGGATCGAATGTCCTTGATCGAGACGATCTTGCCACTCGTTTGCTGAGGAGTCAGTGGGACTGGAGCAGGCGGGGGTGGGTGCTTCTTCGCACTCTGGAATCGCATGTTGTGCTCCTTGAGCGCGCCCGCACTGAGCTGAGAGACTAGCTGAGGCGGAGAACCGTACGGCGGAGGTGGTGGAGGCGGCGGACTGTTCGGTCTCATTGCCTTCTTATCGACGATCGAGGTCTCGCGGAAGTTCGGATCGTAGCGTCGCGCGCGCTTATCGAGCTCTTCGTCCGTGTCTTCGGGCGTCAGGTACAACTTCGTGTCGTAGAAGTTGCTATTCACTGACATGTCGGCGTCAAACGCGGAGTGCTCCATCACGCTCCCCGGCTGGTCGTAGCTCGTGCCCATGTTGTCCTTCCAGCCAAACCCGCCCGTGGCTCCTGGTGGCTTCGTGTTGTTGGCACTACTGGCGTCCAGGTCGTGGATGTGGAACTCAGACGTAAAGGAGAACATCGAGTCGGCGGTTGCGCGCGTGAATCGCGACTGCGCGAACACGCTCACCTCCGTCTGCTCTTCCAGCCCGTCGTCGACTGCCGCTTCTTCATCGTCATCGGCGTGCGAGTGCTCGGTCTCTTCCTCTGCCGCCGTTGCCTCTTCAATCATGTCCTCGTCGTCAGAGTAGTCGGCGCTGTTCTTCGACGTCCCTGTGGACGTCGACGACGGAGCGAGCAGGCTGCCTCCCGTCCGGTAGCACTTGACACAGATGCGCGTCTTCTTCGTGCCCTCGCCCGGAATGTCCCAGTCCACTTGAGGAGCGCAGGATTGGCACACGACCTGGCCACACATGCGACAGCGCGTCTTGCGGATAAAGAGCGTGAACTTGCGCGAGCAGTTGGTACAGAGCGAGCGCGAGTTCTTGGGCATGAGGTCCTCCTTCTTGAGCAGCGCCTGTTGCCCCATGCGTGCCATCTGGATCTCTCGACTGATCTTGATCACCGACGTGATGCGCCGCTTAAGCGCCGAGTTGAGCATGAAGCTCGGCAGCCGCTTCGTCGCCTTGAAGTTGATCTGCAGACTGTGCATGACGTCCATGTACCCGGGCTTCTCGGCCTCGACGAACACATACCCCGAGTGATACATGCTGCCGCGCACCGTGCCGTCCATCTCGGGGCAGTTGGGCAGCTTGATCGAGTGCATGCTCAGCACCCAGCCGCGTCTACCCGACGCGTGTCGGAACGTGTTCTGGCACTCGAGATACACGTAGTCTCTAGCACGGGAGAACGTCGACGGCCCTTCGAACGACGTGTACTTGACCGATACGCGGTAGAACGGGTTCTTCGCGTCGCCTCGTTCGATCGCGTACAGCACAGCGCAGTCGAGCACGTCGTCGGCCTTCTTGGCGCGCATGCGCTCGGTCGTGGACTGATCAAAGTACGCCGAGATTTCTTCGAGCGAGCCTGCCATCGTGGTCACGCCGCAGAGGTACTCCATGCCGACAGCCTCTTCGCTCGACGTGCCTTCGCCGCGGTACATCTGGATGCCACGGAACTTGCCGGTGTACTGCCACTCAACGGGACCGTCGAGCGTGTGCGCGTGGTCGACCAGCGCAATCGACGACTCCTTGGCTTTGCGCACCATGTAGGCCATCTCAGCGCTCGAGAGCGGCGGCAAACGAAAGGGGTTCTCATCGTCTGCGTTCTTCTTCTTGCGCGAGTTGTTCGTGGTGGTGCGGCTCCCGCCAGTGCCAGTGGTTGCTGTCGTCATCGTGGCGGTCCTGCTCGAGCTGGTCATCGTCATAGTTCGACCCGATGGGGCCCTCGCGTCGGCACTGCGCAGGTTGTTGCTGTCGCCGTTCGGTGTGGCCCACGCGGCCGTGAACGTGTCGTTGCCCTGACGCCGCGCGCTCCCGCCGCGCGCGTCGTTGCCGCCCAAGAACGGACTCGGCTCGCGGTTGCGCGCGCTACCGCCACCATTCCGCGCCTCGTCCGAGAGCGTGTACATCGCGTTGAGCTGGTGCTACTGCTGGTGAGGCGTGGCGAATGGCGCGCTTGGCTGTGGGGGAGAGAGGGAATGGCGCGCCGTCTCGTGCCGCTTGCTCGTTTTTTTCTGAGCGGACTGAACGTGCGTGGGCGGACTGAATATGCGAGCGAATTTAGGGTAGCGTAAAGTACCAGCATGCAGTAAATATGCAATGCGTTTAACGGTTTTGAACAAGCAAAGCAAGTTCGCACGGGTGGTAGATCCGCAGACTCCTTGGCCAATAATGAGAGGACGGAAGCATTCAGGAGTGATGGTGTGGCATCATAAAGCCCTAATATTAAAAAGGTGTATCCTAAAATACTTTTGAAAGGTTCGACTCCATTGGATAGAAATGTGAACTAAGACTTTATAAATCCATTTTTAAAGACAACTTCTACGATCTTCATAACCGGTAATACATACTGTATTTTTATGCATATGCAATTTTATTTTTTAGAAATGTGATTTTTTGTGATTCAAAATCTGAACTAGATCTTCAGCTTTTTATGCATATTAATTTCTCAAAAACTTTGTGAATGTTTAGGTTTTATACTTTGCTCAATTGAAAGGGATTTACTGTACGTAGCTTCCTGGTAGTAATAATCGCTATCTGACGCATGAAAAAGTTAAAAGGGTGAGCGACATCATTTTTCTGCAGTATACAGTGCTGGCCAAAAATATAGACCCACACGTATTTTTTGCATAAATTTAACCAATCACAGCGGATGAAGATCAAATTATGGCCAACGGAAAAGGAGAAAAAATCGGTTCGAATGCCGTTTTTTTCACTGAAAACG
>JAASGT010000154.1:0-43221 GCA_023334315.1 Globisporangium alternatum | reverse complement strand
GAAGATCACGTGGTGCGAGGCGTCGACTGCGAGCAGCACTTTGCGACTGCGACTGACGCTCTGCACGCCGTGCTCCGGTGCTGCGAGTACATCAGAGAGAGCACGAGTGAACGCCCGCAGCGCGTCATCCTTGAGCGCGTCCTCGAGCGCCGCCGTTGCCATCGCTTATGTTGATTTGCTTCTTTGAAAATCCTCGGTAAGGGTGAAAACTTCCGCGTCAACCTTGATAGATTTTCAAACAGTGTTGACTCGCAAAAATCTGCCGTGACAAATGATTGGACAAAAACATGCACGCAGATTGTACGTGATTGGATAAAACATGAAGAAGACTTGATTCTTTGCTGGCTTCAACCTATTTTTAAATTTTAAAACCGTCGTTAAACATAGATGTCAGCCTACGTTTTAATGGGTAAAATGGAGCTCAAACCTTTTTCGCACATGCGACGAGCACGATTCGTCGACTGCTACGAGCAGCAGCAGCAAGGCCGCCGTGTGCCTGCGCTAGTGGCCCTCATACTCACTTGCGCCGCTCGATAGAGCTACCAGACAGACAGCAGCCATGACCAAGACCCACTACTTCACGGACGAGTTCCCAGACAAGGACTACCGCGCGACGACGGCGTCTTCGCACCCGCAGACCAAGCTCTGGCCGGCGTACCTGCCCGTGGACAACGACCGACTCTTCATCTTCGAGCGCAGCAAGAACGCGCAGCTCGTGGTGTACTCGGCCAACTTCACGGACCGCGAGAAGCGTGTGCTCGACGCCAAGTGGCCGCTCGACATCAAGTGGCAGAGCTTCGGCTGGACAACCCAGCCCACGAGCAACGGCACGGGCGTCATCGAGCGCAAGATGGCCTGGGGGTACGCGCACAAGACCCTGGACGCCGCTAGTACCAGCACGATTAGCGGCAAGAGTTCATTTGGCTCGCAGTTTCAGGTCACACTCAACGCGCTGCCCAGTCGCGTCGCATTCCTGTACTTTGACGCCAACGGACGGCTCGTGCTGCAGACGACGATCGGTGAGTCGGTCGCCTCGCGCCTGCTCAAAGTGTTCGTGTGCACGGCCAACTCGCGCGCGTTTGTGCCCAAAGTGCTCTACGTGGAGCTCTACGGCGAGGACCTCGAGTCCGGAAGCGACACATACGAGCGCATCGCAGTGGCTGACGCCTAGGCTTTTGCAATTGGACACGAGCGCCACTCGGCACACCTCCATCATGAGGCATTTGGCATACCGTATCACATAGAGACAAATAGATAGTCATCCTGAAAATTCCCACCATTTGCCAGCAAGATTTCCCAGTGGAGATGGCCTAAAGAAAAGCAAACCAGTTTATAAATCGTTAAATGCCGCCACACCCACTGTATGGCTCTCTCTCTCCTATAGCGCTCACAGCTTCTTGGTCTCGTAGTTCCACGAACCCGCACCACCACCACTTCGACTATCGCCATTGCCGCCCACGCCATAGGCCTCGGCCACTTCGTTCAGAAAGCTCGTCGAGTTGTGGATCGACGTGCCTCCGAGCACCACGCGCTGGCCGGAGATCGCCACGCGCTGGTTGAGCTCCGCGACCTTCATGGCCTCCTCGTATGTCACGCCGCCACAGATGAACACGATCACGTCGCGCACCTTCTTGATCCCGGGCGTGGCGTTCCCATTCACGATCCCGAAATCCGAATCCAGCAGCTGGCCCTTCAGAATGGACTCGAGGTACTTGATCAGCGGCGGCACGTGCTGCGCGTACACGTTCGGCACGCCCTGCACGCCCTGCGTCATCGCGCGCATGAACTTTTTCAGGCCGCGGTCGCCGTACAAGTCCCCCGAGCGCACGTTCGCGCCACCGTACTTGAGAAAGAAGTCCACGAGCGCAATGCGCTCGGCCGACAGCCCCGCTGAAGTGGCCAGCAGGTCCTTCACGACCTTGATCTGTACGGACGAGTTGGTCTCGTACCGCAGCGCGTAGAGGATCGCGAGCCGCAGCTTGTTCATTGGCTTGATCTGCGCCATCTTGAGCTTCGCCACGAGGTCGCGAAAGTGCGTGTTGTGGTCATCGCCGCACGCGAGCTCCTGCTCGAGCTGACTCACGTCCATGAGCCCATCGACCTCGACGAGCCGCGCGAGCTCGCCCATGAGCGTCACGTGCTTGGAGACCGCGACCGACTGCGAGCGGAACGCCGGGTAGTTGTCCAGGAATCGCTGCATGTCGTCGATCGACTGGATGTTCTCGTGGGTCTGCGTCTTCGCCTGGTACTCGTCCACGAGCTTCTTCACGGCCATGCCCAGGTCGCCAAAGTTCGCGTTCATGTGCTTCTCAAAGAAAGAGTCCGAGGTCGCCGAGAGCACGAGCTCGATCATGTCCTTGCGCACGCCGGGCGCATTCGACAGGTCCACACGGTTCTCATTCAAGTGCAGCAGCTCGTGCACCATGGCCTGGTATGACCACTGGCTCAGCAGCGGCGTCACGGGGTCATCGCGCCGGTCGAGCACGTACAGCAGTGGCACGATCTCCGGTCGGCGGAAGTCAAAGAGTCCGTCCTGTTCGAGTTGCATGCGCGCCGAGACCTCACGCGCGAGCTTCTCGGCGATCTCCGAGCCCTTCTGGTACCGGATTGTCGGTCGCTTCTTGAGCGAGAGCAGCACGGAAAGCAGGCCCTCAACGCTGCGGTGGAAGAGCTGCGCTGGCTTTGACGCCGCGGCCGACGCGCCGCTCACCAGCACACCGGCCGTGGCCGTGCTCGGACTGGGCGCGTTGGCCGCCGTGCGCATGCTCAGCTGCGTCGCGCCGCGCAGGTTGAAGTGGAAGAGCGTGTCGTTGACCGCGAGGTAGTCAGCGTAGAACTCCTGCACCTGGTGCACGACCTCCTTCTCGTCGGCCTCGGCGATGCGCTCAAGCAGTTCCACGGGCAGGATGTTGGAGAAGAAGATGTGGTACTGGCCGTACTTTGGGTTCTTGAGCTCCTTCTTGAGCAGCTCGACGTTCGCGGCCGTCGGGCGTAGGAACACGGCCGCCTTGAGGTGCGTCATGGGCTCGTGCACGGCGTCCAGCGGCTCCACGAGGAACACCTCGCGCTGTAAGATCTGCGACTGCGACATCACCATCGAGATCACGGTCGTCGTGTCCGCGTCCAGCAGCAGCGCCTTCATGCCGTCGAGCTGCGGGTCGTTGATGACCTTCTCCAGGTAGTGGCGGACCGCCACGATCACGTCCATTGTGTTTTGTGTGTGTGATGCGATTGTTGCTAGTGGTGTCTATGGCGGTGGGCAGGGGGCTGGTACTGCGTGTGAGCGGGCTGCAAGAGACGGCGGCGCGCGGGTGCTTCTTGGGACTCGCGTAATAATAGCAATGAGATGGAGGGGTCTCTTCTGAGGAAGATATAATATGCTGCAGGTAATGTGGATAGCATTTAAGGAGGGTATTAATTTATATAGAATTTTAAAAGATTATAACGAATAAGAGGAGAGATGAATCATGTTTCGTGTTTACAATTGGATAAAAAACGCATAAAGACTAAATCACAATATCAGTACATTTCCATTCTCGCGACAGAAATGGGTCCAACCGTGTGCAGGCTACACTCCTTGTTCTCGCTACGAATGTCAATGCTGTCTTCGCCTCTCTACTTGAATGAAAGTTTACTATTGCGTTTAGGATTATATTTCTTAGTACTTGCGAGCTGCTCTCCGTTAAAAACAGAAGAAGCATCGTGAACCCGCTCACATTATTGACACCATTGTTGCCACACTACCACGATCTTAAATGAACACCGTGAGGCTGCAGCCCATGGTCACGAGCGCGATCAGCAACACGGCCACGACGGCCACTTTGTCCATCATGCGCGCTTCCTCGCGGCAGATCTGCCAGTAGAACACCGCGGGCAGCACGAGCGAGAGCAGCGTCACGGGCACGAGCATGTACCCGAAAATGTCGAGCGCGCTCGGCATGAGGAAATAGCTCAGGAACAGCGTGAGCAGCACGAGTACCGTACGGCTCACGAGCTTCACGACGAATTCCATGCGACGCGCACTAGGGTCGTCCACTGTACTACTCCCACCACCAGTACCCGTGCCAGTACTGAGCCCGGCTTGCACACCCAGCGGCGTGAACGACGAGCCATGTTGTCCACCGCAGGGGGGCGTCTTGAGCAGCCAGCTCTCAAAGGCGCGCTGCAGCGGGTAGAGTGCGATGGTGTACGAGAGCAGCAGGTGGATGCAGTAGAGCACGATGGTCATGTTGCGCACGAATGCGTTGCGCATGTTGAAGAAGAGCGGCGCCTGGAGGGTGTCGCCGTACACGGCGTACGTCATGACGCAGATCGGCAGGTAGAGCAGCGCCATGACGCCCAGCTGGCTCTGCGTCACCACGTTTGTGCTCTGGCGGTAGTCATCCATGGCGTTGTACACCGTGGGCACGATCGAGTGGCAGAAGAAACCGCTCGAGAGCAGCGTGAAGCTATACGAGAGCTTGACGAGGATGCTCGCGCCTGAGAGGTCCGGCGTCTCAAACTCAAAGGCCGGCTCATCGAGCGCGATCTGCTTGAGTGGGTACATGGCGTCGCCGAAGATCACGGCCTCGATCCAAAACGCGAACGCCACGTTGAGCGCCGAGAAGACAGCGAGCGCCTTGAGCGACTTGACGAACACGTGCAGCCACACGCCTGCGGTGATAAGCAGCAGCACCGTCCCAGTCTGCAGCTTGGTGATGCCCGCGATGCACGACGCCGCCAGCGACAGGTACCCGGTGCACGTGATCAAAAAGCACGCGTGCACCAGCAAGCCTGTTAGTAATTTACCCACGCGCCCGTAGCACTCGTAACCGAGGTCACTGTACGAGACGCTCGCGCCGCTCGACCAGCGCACGACGTCCATGGCCTCAATTAGGATCTTGGACGTGTACGCGCTCACGGCCGCCGCGGCGATCAGCAGTAAAACGCCATACCAGTCGATCTCCACGAGCGCGAGCGGCAGGCAGAGCATGCCCGAGCCCGTCATGTACGACACGAGGTGAAAGCTGCTCTGCCAGTTCGTAAGTCGACTCGCTGCACGATGAGCGCCCGAGCCGCTGTGGCTGCCGTAGCTGCCGCTCTTGGAGCGCCTTCCGAGCGCGCCGTAGCCGCCGCTCAACGACGAGCTGCTCCCTGTGGACAGCAGCGTCCTTCGCGGTTCGACCGAGTCGTACATGCTGTGCAACGGGAGCGCGTCTCTGTCGGGGCTGCCTCGGGAGGTCGTCGGCAGCAGGCGCTGCGTCTCGTTGGATCTTGACGACATCGCAGCCGATGGGTGGACGGATAGCGTTGGGACGTGGCCTGTGGATCTGTGTGTGAGTGGACAGTGAGTGTGGAGCGAGTGAAGAGACCACCGTGAGTGTCTTCCGAGGGCTACTGCTTGGCGGGAGGGAGCTGGGGGAGAGGCAGCGCAGGCGATGGTCCCACGCACGCGCTCGTCTTGTTCTTGGATTAGGCGAGTGGCTGGGCGGTTCGTTTACACCAAGCAGCTCAGTGGGATTTCTTGTGGCGAATCCTTGTGCATCACCTTCTATCACGCGTATCACTATTTAAGGGGGGTATAGAAAATATACGTTTATCTATATCTTTAAATTTAAATATACATAAAATAAACAGGTTCGTAGTCATGCAGATCAAAACAAACATGAGTGAATACCGGTATTTCACTATTCATACAATTCCAAACACAAGGCTTCATATACTCAATTTTCATTAAACTGTTTGTGAAATTCACATTCACACTCAGTTCACATTTAGTTCAACTTCATATGCAAGCTCTAGCCATTCAACGTCTCTATGAAGAGCGCTATTAGCGAGCGTTCATGGTGTCCACACACTATGCTCAGTCCAGGTGGAAGTGGTGCAGCAGACGAAGCAGCAGGTAGGCGCCGAAGCCGATGAGGAAGCCTGCACCCGTGTTGATCCCCAGCGCGCCGGCGGCCGTGAGTAGCAGCAGCAGTGTGTCGCGCATGTTGCTCGTGTCGATCTTGAGGCCGACGGCCGCGAGCGTCATGCCGCTGAACACGAGCATAACGCCGAGCACGGACTGCGGGAAGATGCCCTTCTGCAGCAGCGTTACGCAGGACGTACCGAAGAGCAGCGCGAAGAAGACCTTAAAAGAGCCCAGGAAGACCATGGCGAGGCTGCTGCGCGCACCGAACGCGTGCTGCGACGCCAGGCCGCCGGCTCCGTGGCACACGGGGAGCATGCCGAACCACGAGAAGAGCAGGTTGCCGCCGGCGATGCTGAAGCAGATGCGGCGCACGCCCGCGGGTTCGTCGTGCTTGGGGAACAGGTCGGCGCTGAGCTTCTCAAGCGCGACGACCGAGTTGAGCAGCGTGAGCGGCAGCTGCGGCAGGAAGAGGTACGTGAACGCGGTCTTGAAGTCGCTCCAGGATGGGACCACGGGCGCGATGAAGTCCGGGCCGAACTTGAGCGACGGCAGGTGGTAGTCACTGCGCAGGTGCGTGTACTGGTAGATCGCGATGATCATACCGTAGATGAAAAGGATGAGCGCAATCGGCACCTTCTTGCTGCGGATGAAGATGATGCAGAGCACGCCGAGCACGAGTGACACGACGACGCTGTCGACGCCCCACCACACAATGTCCGTGTTCTCCTTGGCCTTGAAGCTCGCTTTCGCCGTCGCGGCCGTAAGGTCGAGGTCCAGCACGTACGCGGCCTTGAAGCCGCTCATCATGACGCTGATGCCCACGCCCAGCTGGATGCCGCGCACAACGGAGAGCGGCACAAGCTTGGAGACCACTGTGATGAGGTTCGTGGACGCGAGCACGAACATAACGACGCCCGAGATGATGCCTGCCGCAAGAATCTCAGCATTCGAGTACTTCTCGGCAATCGCCACGGCCGCGATCGTCTTCATCGGCTGCACGGGGATCGGTACGTTAAAGTACAGCGACAACCCCGCCGTGAAGATGCCGGCGTAGAAGAGCGCGGGGCCAAACTCGATCTGCGGCGCGCCGTTCACGCGGCCGATGGCCAGCGCCGTGAGCAGCGGCAGGAAGAGTCCGATGTCCCCAAAGGCGCCCGAGAACTCCTGCAGCGTCGCGAACTGCTTGAGGTACGACCACCAGCCCGGGCGCAGACACACGAGCGCCTTCTGGTACCACGGGAAGCCGTCCGTGGGGCCAGTGACGGACGTGAAGCGGTCTTCTGGCGGCGGCAGCAGCTGCTCGCGGTTTCCGTTATCTTCGGGCGTGCCCACCATCTCGTAGCGCTCGCCATGGAACGCGTTCGCGGGGCTCTCGATACCCATTATGACTATGTATCTCTATGGACGAAGAGACGGAGGCGCTTGGGGGTTGTATGGCAGATTTGCGAATGAAGAAAGTGAGCTGCTCGCCGCCAATTCTTGCTCACTCATTGAACAATGCGCATTCACATTCACTAAAAAGACCCCGCACAGCATTTTTTTTCGCCCGTATCATCCTTTTGATTGGTTGAAATACAATTGAAATTGAACATCAGCCAATGAGATCGCAAACAAGAACTCTCCCCCCAGAATGAATGTGGTGACAACCTCGCCCAAGTGACTCCGGTCATAAAAAGGGATTTTATGACTGATGACAAGCCTTTGACCATCCATTTTTCCGCCACATCCGCCTTTTGGGCTTCAGCATCTGAATGTGACGAGTGATGTGTCATTAAGAGGTCTATTATAGCAAGCAAACAGAGGGAGCGTAGCCAAAGCAGACACGGAGTGGGGCCCAGCGAGAGAGGGCGGAGTCCCTGCGATCTGTGTAGGCGGACCCAGGACCGAGTGGTCCAAGCATACGCACCAGAACTTATATTATTTCCTCCCGAGCACAGAGACACGAAGTTGGAAGTGCGAGCAAAAAGGTTGCTTTGCATGACCTGCAGTAATTTATTGCTTTCGAACGGGTTCCGGAATACCTACCCTAGCTGCGAATGAGATATATCGGCAATTTCGTGACGTAACCTGAAACAGCTGAACTTACTTTGTTTTATTATTCATTCCAGATTCGGGATAGTACAATGACCATTCTAATCATGACTCCATGAGGTCCGAGAAGGGTTTCTTTTCGATTCTAACCAGTAGGCATCTGACCAATGACAAATCCCATCCCGCCACGCAAGTTCGGGTCCCTGCGTCGCCTCACGCGGCTCTTTGTGTTTGCGTTGTTTGTGTTGTGAATTAGTGTGTTTTCAGCTAAAACAATGGCAGGTCTAACTCCTACTTTTTACGTCTATCCACCGTTCCACACACGGTATTGCGGTCATACAAACGTCAAGTAAGCGGAGTGATGGGCAATCCAGAATAAAGGTACTTATCCTGCAGTAATGAGTAAAATAGTACTGCTGAAACGTGCTTCTTTTTATTCGGAGGTGAAGGTTGATACCGCCGATGGAGACTTGTATGGTGTGATAACCTGATTCGGATGCTCAAGGCTGAAGAACGGATGCTCAAAGCCTTTTTGTCGGATGGTGAAAACTTGATGTCCTGAATGATGAGCTCCTTTTGGATCTTCATGAACCAACACGGCCACTAGACCGCTCAGCAGCCTGCATGCGTGCACATGCTATCCAACAACCGCACTCTCTCCTCTCCGTTCAATCGTCCATTCAATCCATTGTATCTTCTTTCTGGTATGCCTTTCTGTACTCTGTGGGTCTCTCGCTCTCCTACGCCTGTCCTCACATCTCATCACTCGTAGCTCCTCGTAGTGGTCAGATCCGTCAAATGGGGCCAGACGAGCACGCGGCTGACTTACTAGGCTTACTGTGGTGGCTCCCACTCGAACGGCTCAGGCGGCTCTGCCTCGTTCTCGGCTCCGGCCGCAGCGGGCGCCTTGACGACGTCCACGTCCTCCTTCTCGTCGGGGGTTGTGTCGCGCAGGATGATCACACCGGCCGAGCGCTGCGCCGGCAGGATCGGCACATACCGCTGCTTCGTGTCGAATGTGACAAAAGCTTCCTGTGCTAACGTCACGCGCGCTGGGGTCGTGAACGTGAACGTGCTCGGCTCCTTAACCTTCTTCGGTGCCGCTGCAGCCGTTGGCTTCTCGGCGCCAGTGGCATCGACGTCCATGGCTTCAGCCGCTTCGCCCTCCTTCTTCTCCTCTTCTTCCTCCATCTTGACGTCAGCAGTAGTGTCCGCCTTCTTCTCGTCTGGCTTCTTGTCCTTGGCGTCGTGCTTGGCCTGGCGCGCCTTGGCCTTAGCCGTGGTCGAGAGCACCGCCGTGGCCACGAGCTCCTTCTTCTCCTCCTTCTTCTCCTCCATGCGCTTTGGCGTTGCGAACATCGATTTCTTGGCGTTGCACGTCATCGTAAAGCCCTTCGGCAGCTTCAGGTCCTTGTTCAGACCGATCGCGTACGTCGACTGGAACGACAGCTCGATGAAGTTGAAGAGCGGGTACCAGAACCAGTGTTGCGCCCACACGGCCAAGCCGACGACCGACGCCATCTTCGTGAAGCCCATGTGCGACTGCAGCGAGATGACCACGTTGCGGCCACCGGCGTCCAGGATGCCCTGCGCCAGGATCGCGCCCTTCTTCGTCATCGTCGTCGTGTGCTTATCGCTGATGAGCTTCAAGATCTTCTCGCGGATTGCTGTCACTTTCGGGTTGCGGCCCTCCGACTCTTGCATGATCACCATGGCGACTGCCATGAGCGCGCCCTGGCGCACATAGTCCACCGCGTCGTCCAACAATGGCTCAAGCAGCTGGATCGCCTCGTTCTTGGCCGTGCCGGCGCACGCAATGCCCACAGCGATACACGCGCCGTAGCGCACGTGCGGGTTAAAGCTCTCAGCCAAAAGTGACACGAGCTTGGGCACCTGCACGGGCGTGCGGAACAGGATGAAGCCCAGGCACGTGACAGCGGCGCGACGCACGTCGTCCGACACATCGCTCACGGCGACGTGGAGCAGGCGGCGGATCGCGCTGTTGTTTGCCGTGCCCACGTAAGCCATCGCAATCGCGTAGATGCCGCCGTAGCGGATCAGCGGGTCCTTGTCGCGGATGAGCTGCTCAATGACCGCATCGGCCTCCTCTTCGCGCTCGTACATCATGAGCGCGATGCCCATGACGCAGCCGCGGATAATCTTCTCGTGCTTGGTGTCGTGCGCGTACGCGAGCAGATCCTTGAGCACGTCGCCGTTGCGGAACTCGCTGCCGGCGCCGAGAAGCGTGAGTCCGATCGCGATACCAGCACCCTCGCCAGCGACCGCCGAGTCCGTGAACAAGATCGTCTTGAGGTCCTCGTAGATCTCAAGGTCGTGCGACGCGAGGCCGCAGAGGCCGATGCCGAGCGACGCACCGTGCTGCACGGTCTCGTCGGCGCTCGTGTTCTTGAGCGCGTTCTTCAAGTACTCCATCGTGGCCTTGCTCTGCGAACCGGAGAAGCCCTTGTTCGCGTGGATGAGGCCCATGGCGTAGAGCGCACCGCCTTCCGAGTACGGCGACGCCGAGACGCCGCCCTGTGGGAGGTACGGCGCAAGCAGGTTCATGCTCTCGCGCACGTGGCCCTTGTGCACGACGCCGAGACTGGCCGTGGCCGTGAACTTGGCCCAGTTCGTTGCCTTGCCGAGCCACTCGAGGTTCTCGCGCAAGAACGTGTCGTTCGTCGTGCCGCTGTTCATGTACGCGTGCGCGACCACGGCCGAGTGGTGCAGCACCGAGTTGCGGTTCTCCACAGCGGTCTTGATCGTCTTCATGATCAGTGGGTCCGAGTCGCTCTGGCGGTACAGAAAGTCCAGGTTCAGGTCCACGAGGAAGTCACCGGACAGGATGAGCTTGAGTTTCTCGATGCGCGCCCAGTAGTCCGCCGGCGCGTCCGCTGGGACAGCAGGTGGCGTCGTGTCCACCACAGCAGGAGCTGGGGCGGCCGCCGCTGGCGCACCTTCGGCGGCCGGAGCAGCAGCAGCTGGGGCCTCAGGCTTGGGTGGCGACGGCAGCGCGTTGTGCACGTTGAGCAAAAACTTCTGGTTCTCGTTCTCGCTCAAGTCGAACGCGACCTGGTACGCGATGAGCGCATCGTTGCCGCTCGACTTGATGAGGTCGTTGAGCGTCTTGGTCACCTCCACGTGATTGTTGAGCATCTGCAGGCACTGGCACACGTTCGAGTAGTCCTGCGGCGCGTGCGAGCGGTAGAGCGAGACCATGACCTCGTAGACCTTGAGGCGGAAGTCGCGGTGCGCCACGACCGACTTGCAGATCTCAAAGCAGTACGCGAGCGCGGCCGAGACGTCCGGCGAGCGCTTGATGCACTCCGTGACCTGGTCGAGGCGGCGCGCTTCGAGCGCAATGCCCAGCGCCTGCTTGAACTCGCCCGAGGCGTAGCAGCGCTCAAACATGCGCTCCACGACCGCCGTCAGCCGCGGGTCAATGTTCTTCTCGGCCTCCTCGTCGTCCTTGGAGCGGATCGCAATGTATTCGTCAATGCACGTCGCTGTTGAGATATAGGAAATATTCAGATAGAAAGGTTAGTCAATAAGAAGAATTGTAAGTAATGAAGGCAGTGGCTAGAGAGGCTCACCGATGATCGTGTCCGTGTACTGCGACTTGGAATTGATGTCAAAGTACTGACCAGCGCCGAGCGCGAGTCGCAGCGCGTCTTCGTACTCTTCCAAGTGGAAGAAACACTAACACGCAATACAAAAATTAAAAAGACAAAAGTTAACAAGCGATCCTTTACGGTATGCACTGGGTTGAATAGCTCGCATCGCAATAGGTACCTTGGACGCAATGGACGCCGCGAGATCCTTGTGCGTGAACTGGTCGTCGTCCGACAAGCTCTCAATCAGCGGGATCGCGTCCGCGATCTCCGCCCAGTAGTGATCCACCACTTGGTGCAATTTCTGCAGCGCGTGCGCCTATCAATCCACACGCAATATACCACAAAAGATCCGAGGCTCAGTATCCACATCCGAAGCAACTCATGAGCAGCAAAAGATAGAAACATATTAGACGAGCTCTGCTGCGAAACGCACCTTGAGCACGTAGTCATCTTCTTCCAGGAGCGCCAACACGCCAGCAGCTACGCAAACAAAAAGCGAAAAAAGATCCAAAATGCGGGTCAGCTCCATGAGAGAAGCACAGGAAGAGCAGGAGCCCAATATAGGAGATCAGCACATGGGGGACAGGGTCAGCTACGTACCGGAGGTGGTGACGGGGGTGACGGCCATCGTGTGCGAGATCTCTGTCGTGGCCTTCCGGTCGCTCCCTCGCTTTCCTCAGTCGTCTTCTTCTCTGCTTTGCTTTACAAGGCGAAAAAGCGTATCCGAGCGAGGAAGGAAGGGGAGTTCGTACTTTACAGAAACCATACTGTACGTTTTGTAGATCCAAAAGATTGTTGGATAACGATTATGAGTAGAAGAGTATGTGACATTACGAATATAGCCATGCTTTACTTCAACCAGACTCCAATTTTTATCAGCGATTGACGTCAATGAGAATTCGAGAGAAGCGAGCTGATCAACTGCAGTCAATGAACTCTTGAGCTCAATGTGAATGACCAAGGTCTGAAGAATGTTGTTGGTACTCTCATGAGGGTTCAATGGAGTGCAAGCACTCAGAAAATTGCAGGCGCAATATCTACATCATCATTGTCATTTCTACTCTGCTCGAACTCTTTTACTTGGACGTGAACTCTCACTCGCCTCGGACGACAACGGTGTGGCTCTCAGTGAGAAGGATGGCGCCACCGAGGTCGTTGCATGGAAGAGCCCCCACGAGGCGCCTTCGGTCGAGTCCCCAACATCTCGGAACGCGCTCGAAATCTGCTCCTCGGTCAGTCCGACGTTGCCGCCGACGCAGAGCTCGCGCAGGCTTGGAAGGTTTCCACTCACCACTTGTCGAGCAAGCATGTCGACGCAGTCTCGTGTGAGGAAATTGCGGTCGAGGCCCAGGAAATTCAGGTTCATCATGGCTCCACTGCGAAAGCATGGCAAGAGCTCCATGAGCACGCCCTCCGTGATCAAGTTGTTGCCGAGACACAACTGCTTCAGCTGGCATTTGGCGTATAGACTCGAGATCGCAGCTGCCAGGTACCGCACGCCATTGTGGCCGACACCATTGGACCGGAGATCGAGTAGCGAGAGCTTCGGGCACGCGTTCGAAGCCAGCAGACGACTGACGCACATAGCTCCGTAGTCACCAAGCGCGTTGCCGCTGAGCCACATGTACTCGAGTTCTGGGCAGAAGCCTGTCTGGAGTGCGCTGGTCAAGTGAGAGATTGCGTTTCGTGAGACGCTGTTGATGAACGTCGTGCTCAAACTCAACTTGCGTAGGTGTGGACACCCGTTCTTGCGTAGAACATCTGCTAACTGCACGATCGCTGATTCGCCGATGGTGAATCTGGCAGTCGAGTGGGTGAGCTCTGAAGTTAGCGCAGCAGTGCTGACACTTGGCGTCGCGTCTCTCTTTCGTTTCTTGGCTCCTGTTACGATTGTCTGGGCTGCTGATCGGTTGGAGGAACTGTTCTCTGGCATGACGCACAGGCTTTGTAGGTTTGGCAGGATACTGGTGAGGTGGCTACTGTTGCTTCTTGTGACTCTATTCAGGAACTTTGCCAGCCCAGACGTGCTCACGCGCAGGTTCGTGATTGCTTGAGGGAGAGCCGCGTAGCAGTAGCGGCTGAGAGCAAACAAGCGCACGACGGATACTCCATCCAGAAATCCAAAGATTTGGGTCAAGAGAGGCGCGTGGTGACCCTCGAAGAGGGCCGCAAATGGAGACGAGCTCAGCCTCACTAGCTTTGAAGGATGTCGAGGTATCAGCAGCTGAGATCCTTCAAGTCTGTGAGCAGCTAGTAGCGTAGCCGACTCGATGCTGACGCTCCGTCTGGGATGAAACCTCCTGGTCTCCGTGAGCGCAATGATGGATCGATAGCACTGTTCGTTTGCGTTGATGAGCACTCCATCGCTCACTGGAGCTCCACCTGGGTTTCTCATCGGCTTGGGCATTTGCGTCGAGCATTTTCTCCATCTTGTCGAACTGAAGAACCACAGCCGCTTCTTCATCTCCGCAAGCGACCAAGGCGAGCAGCTTGACGCTGCTGGTGTTTGGACTTGTTTCGCCACGATCTTGACTTTCCATCTTGGATCGGAACTCAGAATTGCTGCGAAATGCTGAACGCGACGCAAGAGCGTGGCGGTGTTGGCGTACTCGAGCCTTGAGAACGCTGCTCGGTAGATCAAAAGCTCGATGTGCTTGGCAACATGGACGAGAAGCTTGATGCACGAGCAGCCCAGGAAACTGACGCTTAAGCTGGAACCAATAGAGGCTTGGGGTGCTTGAGTCGTCAGTGGTCTCCGAGTCGCAGACGCAGTTGCCAACAAGTAGATCTTGAAATGCCGCTTCAGAAGGAGGAGGATCTGCTGAATGACGTGACCTCGTTCAACTCGCCGTTCTTCCGCTGCGATTTGGGATTCCCCGTCTCTTTCGAAAACCTTCCACTCGGTCGCGGCAGCGTTGGTGCAGAAATCTCCACACACACTCGGGTTCTTGCATCGTGAGGGAGCTGTCTGCAGGTCGCGACGGCAGGAAATTGTCAGCGACGCGTTGATGCTGAGCTCACGGGGAGCGCCAGGCGTCCGAACGCGCGCTTTGATGCTCATCGTGTCTCCGTCGGCGAGCTCGTCTTCAGATGCTGCGAGTGGTGCAGAGGAAGTTGCGCAATGGTTCTCTACCGAGGCGCCTTCATCAACGACGTCTTGAGGGGTTGCATCTCGACGGCGCCTTCGCACCGAGTCGTTGTGCTTTTATAAACAGACGCACGCGACGGAGGCTCGTTGCTGCTGCTGTTGTTGCCGAAGAAGAACGATGGAGGGGCGAATGTACTGGCACTCTGGATTTTCCAGCGATGTCTCGGGCTTCCTCCACCTCTTCATGCGGGCGAGTTTCGAGTCGTTTTGTGTGAGTTTCTTTTTCGTGATCGGCAACCGATCGCTGAAGACGAGTTGCCAGAGTAACTCCGGCTCGCTTCCTCTTCGAAAAAGCACCAGCAATGGCTATTTCAGAAATCGATCTCACCGTAACCACGCTTACAGATCGCAGAGCGTGTTCTTGGACTCGAGCCCGGGGATCGTGCTATTCCATTATGCTCGACGGAGGCGCAAATTCAGGAAGTTGACTTGAAAGCGCCCTTGAACCGACCTCCCAGCGTTCAACGGCTCCAATCGAAACGCGCACCCCACAAGCTAGGATCCCGCTGGTCAAGAAACTATCTCATCTGGGCGAGGTTGGGTCAGAGCTGGGGCATCAACAAATCACGAGCTCAAGACACAAAATGCCGATAGCTCACCAGATCATTTCTCTCTTCGTTCGCATTGCTTTGCTGGCTGGACTTTGTCGTGAGCAGTGAGAAACACTCTTGACTGGAATCATGCAAGAACGATGCAGACCTCACAGAGGATACGCTTCGCGCTGTTGTCGCCAAAACCACTTCTCGCATTCTCTCCAGCTGGACACCCTAAACGCCGCGGGGTAGCTGCTGCACCGGTTTCTTCGACGGCTGCAACTACCAGCCATTGATCACAAGTACTTCGGAATGTACAACTTCTTTCGAGGCGATGCTGGTGGCGGGGCAGGTGGCGGTGTGCTCTTCGTATTCTTGTTTGCGCTAGATGCACGTTTCGGAGCTTCCTTCTGTTGTGCTTGTCCAAAACTAAGCCTCTTTTGAATCAGCGCAGACGGCTGTGGTGGTTTCCTCCTCTTTGCATTCGTCTCTGAGCGCTCTTCCTGCTCAGGCTCGGCGAACTCCCTTTCGCTATCGCCATCTGAATCGGACAACGGATTCGCTTGATTGTCTCCAATGATCGCCTCGTGCATGAATGCCGTAGCCCCACCAAGGAGGTAGTCATTCGTATTACAGTCGCTGTCACTGTCGACAGGCTCGAGTGCCGCTGCATTCGGCGGCGCAAGTTTCTCCTCATCGTCTTCACGCAACTCGATGTTGCCGACAAGTTCATCTGCAACCTCGACCATTTCTTCATCTTCTTGGCGCTTGAACATCTTCGCCTTGGAACTCGCTTTTGGCTGGGCGGCTCTGGTGTAGTCAATTTCATTCTCTCTCATTAGCAGACCATCGCGTCTGAACGAGTCTTGGATTCCCTTCAGCACGCCTCCTTCTTTCCAGCACAGCAGATTGCAAATGCCGAACAGTTCGCCCTGCTGGTTTCGATCGCCTTGGACGCCCTCGAAGTATCGCGGTGCTTTCACGCCTTTCAGGGTGGTATCGCTGAGCTGCTGTTTGTAGATCTGCCGCACGTAAATCATCTCCTCGATCGTTCCCAGCGTGATCAGACGATAGACTTGGACATCTTTTGTCTGGCCAATACGGTACGCGCGGGCTTGTGCTTGGCAATCATGGGCTGGATTCCAACTCGGGTCGAAGATGACTACGTTCGTGGCACTCGGCAGATTCAAGCCTAAGCCGCCAGCCTTTGTACTGATCAGGAAGACACTTGCATTGCTGTCTGGGCTGTTGAATTCGTTAACAAGCCGCAGCCGATCGTCAACCTTCGTTTGTCCATCCAAGCGAAGGTACGTGGTCGCTTTGCTGATGAGAAATAGCTGCAAAATGTCCAGCATCCGGGTGCTTCTGCTGAACAGCAGCGTCTTTTGCTTTCGCTTCTTCCACAGCGCGAGCAGTTTCTCCAGCACCTGCATCTTCCCGCAAGTCTTTGTGCCGATCGCTCGCATCTCTTGGAATGATGAGACCTGCTCAACGCCGCCAACCTCATCAATGTCTTCACCAAATGCTTCTGCGGCAAAGTTCGCGCCGTACTCTTGCATCTCAGGAGAGTCATGTGGGTTCACCTTGAGCAGTTCCATGTGGTTCGAGAGCTTCAGCAGCTGGGCAACGCACACGAGACCAACGCAGTTGGGGCACGAATCGCACTGTCCGCGTTCATGGAACCGCTCCCAGATCAAAGGCCGAGAATCGCTGATAGATGCCGGAATTTGATAGCAGCACTGCTTTCGAGTCCGCTTGCTGTGTCGGCCGCAATCGCAGATCTCGTCACCACGCCGGAGCAGTTCGAACTCAGGCATTGCCAGGATTCTCTTGTATGCAGCCAGTTGATACGGAGTGAGGTCACAGAAAATCACTTGGTCGGTCTTCTTGATCTCCTGGAAGCGAGGGTTGATATCTTTATCGCGGCGCAGATAGTACGGAGATATCACCTGGCGCAACTGCTTCTCCTTTCGCCGACTCCGCTCCAGCGCCTCTGCAACAGCAGATTTCTTCCGACCGTACTTGATGTCGTCGCCGTAATACGCGCGGAATTCGTTCCACGTGCCCAGCACACCAGGAGCGATCGTGTTGATCAAACAGTGCAGCTCTTTCTCGTTGTTTTGCATGAGCGTGCCAGTGAGACCGAGTTTCCTTGCGCACGTCATTGATTGAACAGCCTTTGTGAGCTTCGAAACTGAGTTCTTCAAACAGTGCATCTCGTCGAATATGACAGCCTCCCACGGAATTTCGTTCAAGCGCTCGACCGTCATCTTCAGGATATCATAGCTGCAGATCACGATCTCATACTCGCCCCTGACAGCGCGACAAAGTGTTAACAAATGATGAATTCCAGCATTTAAGATGACTGAATCATCACACATACCTGGGTATTTGCTTCACAATAGCGTCGCGCTCTTCTGGTTTTCCATGCAGAATGACAGTGCAACAGCACAGCCACGTTCGAAGTTCAGCCTCCCAGTTGTGAAGCAGTGAGGCTGGAACGACAACTAAGAGTGGACAAGGGCCAGGTACCGTGTCAAACACAGTTTCCTGCTCTCCCAGTGGCATGCTAGCCACAGCTTCACGGCGTTGACTTCGGAGCTGACGCCATGCTTCCTTGTCTCTAAAATCACCACGCTTTCCCAGTATTGCGGCGACAAATGCAATCACTTGGATGGTCTTCCCCAGTCCCATTTCATCCCCGAGAATTGCTCCAGCGTCTTTCGAGTAGGCGTCGTATAGGAACTGTGTGCCTTCACGCTGATAATCAAACAGGAAGCTGTTGATGTTCGCGCAAACCGTCGCAGTGTGCCCACCTCCCTCACTCGATATCAACGTCAGCGGACCTTGTATGCTCTGCGGCGATAAAGAAGACACAAAACACACGCATTTGTATGCGAAAGAAAACACCTCACGATAAAAGTGCAAATTACATACCTCTGGAAATGGCAGCCGTGGCCAGCGGTCGATGTCTTCCGGAGCAAGCTCGTCGTCATCTGATCCAGAATGACGTTTCCGAGGACGCTTCAACGACTTCGACTGGACTTTCGTCAGCGGCAGTGCATTCATTCTCTGATTTTTGAGCGAGCCGGCCAAAGAAGTAGCACGCGCTCGCGCTCTCCCCTCTTGCTGTTCCATGGCGATGTCCTTTGCGTCGGACATCCAGCCGTCGTCGGAGTCTGAATTCTCTCCGTTCACATCCTTGCTGGCCGTGATCGAGGACGCGACGACATGACGCGGACGATTCCCAATCTCAGCCCCCTCTCGCTTCGAATCATCGTACACGGCTTCTGAAGGGAGATCGTGATACCGCACGCCATTTTCGCCCGACTGCCGTCGTCTCTTCATATCGATGAACCCATCTTTGCTTGCGAATGGAGACACGTACGTGCTAGTTGCAGCAGTCTTGCTCTCCGCTTCTATTCTGACTTCGACATTCCAGAAGGGAGAGCGCTCCCGTGTATCCTTTGGCTCCACTGCAGGACGGCGAACGACTGTAGTCGCTTCTACTGTCAGCGCTTGATACGCCGCCTTCTCTTTTCCCACTAACTCGCGCTGCCTGGAGCCAGCAGCAGAGTTGGCGCTCGCTCCAGGACTCTGGGAGCGGAGCAATCCATACTTCATTGCTATTCGCTCGCTTGCGGACAACGTCGCACTCGACTCCCCGTTTGAAGTTCGTCGCGTCGGCGTCACTGAGAGCGACGAGCGATGCGACTCGCCAGCGCTGCTACCGAATGAGTCTGGTTTACTCGCGGCGTAGGTCATCGTCGTCGCTGGCACGGGTATCAGCATTGCTGAGCTTTGACTGGAGGCTGGAAAAAGCTTCAGCAGCATCTCTCTCGCCGAAATCACCGGCTTCTTCGACTGTTCCGCTGGTGAACTAGCTGCATCGCTGTACCTGTTGCTGCTGTCAGCTTTACTCGCGTACGGGCTCCTAGCAGTAGCAGCTTGAATGCCGCCGTTGTCTTTCCACACCGCTGTCTGTCGGGACGTGAAGAGCAGCGATTCGAACAGATCCTCGCTCTGGCTGCGGTCTGTGGCGTTTAGCGATGCTGTGAGAAAGTCTCCACCGCCAATGCTGTTCTCTCTATTACCACCACCAATGCTTCTCTCTCTATTACCACCGCCACGTGGCGATGAGAAGCGCACCGGCGCGTCGCCTTCCTCGTCGCTGCTCGAGAGCAATTCCGCCATCGCGAAGTTGCCATTCAGAATGTGCGTGAAAAAGAGAGGCAGAATTGAGTGCGCACCGTCGTATCCCGCAATATAGGTCCTTCAGCAGCTGTTTTGACTTCTAGATAGCCAAATAGTGCTTACAGCGGTAGTCATTTCGGAAAGAGCAGCAATGCAAGCCAAAATGGTGCCCGTGACGACTTGCCCTCCATGCACGCAGCTTTGAGCACAAAAAGGCATCAACACTATGAACAACAGCACACCATGAGCGCCATGTATCGTAGAAGAGCTTGATCCAGTTCTCTATATATACGTTATATAAATCTACATGAGCTATTTGATTTCGTTGCCGATAGCATGCCGCAGTTGCTCGATGTGTGCGCACAATGGGCGATGCGCAAGCATTCGCCATTCCGCATTGTCACTTCAGCCCTATGCTGGTTAGGCTGGTGTCGCTCAGTCGCTTCGGGCTCTCGACTATGCTTGTGCGACCCAACATGCGCTCGCTCATCAATCCCAGCACGCAGACAGAGACAGCAGATGCGCTCTAGTTGAAGATCGGGTCCGGCGTCTGCGTCGGCAGCAGGCCGAAGCGCTTCTTGGTGATGATACGCTCCTTGGAGAACTTGTCGTCAGGCGAGAAGCGCGCTGGGTGCGCCGAGTGCGTCGGCTTGCCCGAAGGGTCCTCCTTCTGCTCACGTAGCAATAAAGAGACACTCGAAGCGTTAGCATTGCGTCGTTCATCACAGCGCATGTAGAAGCATCATATTCATACCTTGAGCGTGTACACACGCTTGCCGTCGGCGCCGAGGTAGTACATTAAGTGCATGGTGATGGAGTGATGTGGCTGGCGTGGCTGTGAGATCCAATGAAACTGGGACGCATGCAAGCAAAAAAGCAAACCAACCCGTCAGCTGCGATTCTCTATATTTCGTAATTTTGCTGTCGTTGATTTTGAAAAGCCCACCACCCACGAAGCCAAACTTTTAGAAAATTACTGGCTGGCGCAAGTCGGCTTTGTGAAAAACCTCGCTCGGAAAGTAAAATGGATTCCTTTTGTTCCACGTCCTCACGTCTTACGTGATGGACGGCATCTCGTAAAACCTCACGTGCAATTTTCACTCGGTTTCAGTATTGACAGGTGGCTGGGTGATTGGGTGGTGGCGGTTGGTTGGCTGGCGGCGGACGCCCTCTCTCCCTCGTTTCCCCTCCTTGTTCCCTTGTTTGTCTGCGGCTGCCACGCAAACCCACCCGCTTGCACGCAAACCCGACCCGCCCGCCTCCCAAAACGCGCGCACCACCCGCGCTTCGCCCGCCCTTGCCCGTGATAGTTGGTAAAGTACCGAATCGAACGATCACAGCAGCAGCAGCAACCCCGTAGCAAGCAGCCATGGTACGTGCGACGTCTCCTATATGTGGATGGATCGATGCAGACGCATGCAGGTGCGGGGACGACGTCTATGCACGATGTCGTTGCCGTCTCATCCTTCCTGTCGGCCCTCCCTCGCTTCCCCCTTCCGGTCGTTGCCGATAAAACGCGCGAAAGTCAACCCGCATGGCGAGCTACAAATTCGTGTTCGACTGTTGACTGGACGAGTGGATTGAGGTCATACGAAGATGCAGCAAAGTCAACGAGTGCGTGGTAATCGACTAGAGCACAGGCTGCCGACTCGACTGCCGTGGAGAACCACCGTATCGACTACAGCAGTTTGAAGCCATCAAGATCTTTATGAACGACCGGACGGAAACGAGAAGAATGACAGTGATCGGACGCAGTTGCGGTGGCTGCACTCGCCCCCACCTCACTGCATGTGCCTATCCATCCACAGACCATGCTGTATGCGATGCGATCATGGATACTGACGTTTTGTGATTTACTTTGTTGTTGCTACGATCAGGCCCAGAACGTTCCAGAATTCAAGCTCATTCTCGTCGGTGACGGTGGTGTCGGCAAGACTACCTTCGTCAAGCGTCACTTGACCGGTGAATTCGAGAAGAAATACGTCGGTACGTCTTCGCCCATTGCCTTGTCATTCCCAGCAATTCCCGCTTGCTTCATCCCACAGTCACTCACATTGAACGTTGTTTTTGCCACTACAGCCACCCTCGGTGTCGAGGTCCACCCTCTCGTGTTCCACACCAACTTCGGCCCAATCCGCTTCAACTGCTGGGACACTGCCGGTCAGGAGAAGTTCGGCGGTCTTCGCGATGGCTACTACATCCAGGGCCAGTGCGCCATCATCATGTTCGACGTGACCTCCCGCATCACGTACAAGAACGTTCCGAACTGGCACAGAGACCTGTTCCGCGTGTGCGAGAACATCCCAATCGTGCTCTGTGGCAACAAGGTGGAGGTGAAGGACCGCAAGGTGAAGGCCAAGCAGATCACCTTCCACCGCAAGAAGAACCTGCAGTACTTCGACATCTCGGCCAAGTCCAACTACCAGTTCGAGAAGCCGTTCCTGTGGCTCGCGCGCAAGCTTGTTGGGTACGTTTTGAGCAGTGTTGCTGTTGTGTGTGTGGACTTCATTGTGTTAACTGATGTGTTTGTTTTCAATTTGCAGTGACAACAACCTGACCTTCGTCGAAGCGCCTGCTCTTGCTCCACCTGAGGTGACGATCACCCAGGAACAGATCGCCCAAATCGAAGCCGAGACCCAGGCCGCCGCGTCGTCGGTGCCGCTCCCAGATGAGGACGAAGACCTTTAAGTTGCCCGTATTTCCCCCTGCTCCCAGCCAGCTCCCTTTCTCCAACTCTTGCGCCTGCTCCTTTTCGTTTAGAAATCAAGGAAGAGGACGGATGACTTGAGCTTTGTTTTCTCCGAAGCCTTAATGCATGCGAAAATGCCATCAATGAATGAAGTTCTTGTGGTTTTCGCAAGGTCTCGAATACTAGCTTTTTTTCCCGTTTTTTTCTTTGTCGACCGTCTGGTTCATCTCTGCAGCTTGTGCTTGAAGTGCACGATGTCCAAGTGCCGTGACGTCTGCTGTCGTGCGGTGTACAAAGTGACCAAATGGTAGCCATTTCCAAAAGCGTGGCCATTTCGCGGCGTTCATTCATTCACCATGGACGGCTCTTCTTCTCACCACCGCTTGCTTCATTGTAATAGTAAGTAGAAAGATTTTATCTATTCTAAGAGGGCATAAATTTTTGGAATATTTTCATGTAGAGGAGAGTCAGTATTCCAGACTTAATGGCTTCTACTTTGCTTTACGAAGGGTATTGATTCTCGCAGGATTGACGATACTGGCTGTTCTGTGTCGGACTGACGCCCTTTACTGCGCAATAATTACTCGCTCGTATCATGAGCAGGAAGCAACGCGAGACGCAGCGTCGCAGTGACGAGGGCGGCCAGCTCTACTTCCAACAGCAGCAGCAGTACCACGAGTACGAGACGCCGCTCCGAGTCGAGGTCGATGACGCAAACGCGGACGCGCAAGGGCAAGCTCAGCGCCCGTTCGCACTGACGATCATCGTGTCGCCGAGTCCAAACCAGACGACTGACTCGCGTGTCAACATGAACGACGACGATGCAGACGACGGTGCAGACGCCATGCTTGATGACACGACGACATTGTCGGCTGACAGGAGAGTCAAGCGCAAGAGCAAGAACAGAACGAAGAAGCTGCGCGTGGACATGCACACGTTCCGCACGTGCATCATTCTCGCGATGCCCTGGACGGCCTACGCTGTCTTTAGTACGTCCATCGTCATACCTCATTCACTACCCTAACGATATGCGCCTATAAACATCGCTTACGCTTTGCTTGTTGCTCAACAGACACGATTTTCCACGACGTGCGCACGTCGTATATGACGTCCATGGGCATCTCGGATGCCTACCCGCGGTTCGTGCCGCCGCTCGTGACATTCTTCCTGGGCCCGATCCTTGGCGCAGCGTCCGACCGGTCACTGTCCAAGTGGGGCCGCCGCAACGTCTTTCTTGTGTCCGCCGCGCTCATCCTGACGGTCTCGGGGCTGCTCTTTGGCTCGGCGCAGATGCTCTTCTCCAAGTACACGGGCGTGACGAACCTGTTGCTCTTCCTGCTCAGCATCGGCGTGCTGCTCATTAACGTACGGCTTTTGAAGTTACAGGTAGCTACACAGAAACACGAGCCAGGCGTATACTGACCTAGAAAACCTGTCTCTGCTTTGTAGATTGGACTGCGAGCGCGCATCATGGACGAAGTGCCCATCGAGTACCAGGTGCACGCTCAGGCCGCGGTCACAATGTGGGAAGGTGTCGGTGGTATACTGGGTCTGCTGCTCTTCCGCAACACGGCGGTCGTGGTGTTTGCGAGCGAGATCAGCGGCCAAGACATCCTGATCTCGTTTAGCGCGGCGCTCGCGGGCATTCTCGTGACCTCGGCGGCGTGCATCTACCTGCGGCCCGAACACCCGCAGGACCGGCCGGCGTTCCAGTCGCCATTAGCACGGCTCGTGCGTGAGGTGTGGGATCAGATCCTGTATGCACCACGGCTCTTCCGGAAGCTCTGTCTCGTGTACTTTGTCCTGTAGTAAGTGCGCTACTGGTCTTGCTTTTGGTGAATCTGTGGTGGTGAATTGTTCTAACATTGTGGGGTCTGTCTGTGTTTGACTGTTAGCTTTGCATGGTCATCGTTCAAGGACGAGATCTACAACTGGTGGGGTAGCAACGTGTACCAGGGATGCAAAGACTCAGGAACGATACGATCTAGGCATGGACAAAGTCAACCGACATTGCTTCAAAGGCTCTCAAGGCTCATTCCTACAATGCGTGTCTGTTGTTTGCCCACAGGCTGCAGTGAAGAAGGACTGAAGGACTACAAGAAGGGACTCGACCGCGCCAACATGTCCCTCATTTGCCAGGTACGAACCACACTCGTGCGAAGAGAGAACCAACTTTGGATTTTTGAGCTGACTTGCTGTATGTGATCGTTTGCTTGGACAACAGAATGGACTGCAAGTCATGACGTGTTTGATCTTCCTGTTTGCGGTCCCGCGCGTGCCAAACGCGAACTTCCTGAAGCGTGCGTCCGTCGTTGGGCTCGTCATTGGAGGTGCATTGGCTGTGTGTTGTTGCTGATACTTATGATGTCTATCTTGATACTAAACTCGCCAATCTGAAATCAGAAATCGCGCTCATCGTCGCAGTATCGGTGGGCAAGCACTGGATGCCGCTCACGTTTGGTGCGTTTGTAGTCACGGCGTTGTACCAGACCGTGGTCACGATCTTCCCGTATGCGGTCGTGGGCATCATGGGCAAGGAGATTCAGGACTCGGCCAACGGCTTTAATAACAACGGACTCTATATCGGCGTGCTCATGCTCTTCTCCGCGGCCTCGGAACTCACGGTGCAAGTCTACGGCGCCGAGAAGATCGCGCCACTGGGCACAGGCAATGTCATGACGCTCTCGTGCATCCTCTTCGCCGCGGGCATCGCCTGCACGACCGCGTTCTCCATTTCCGTTCGACGCCGCCGTTGAAACCGATTATCCAGTCCGAAGGACAGTCTGATTGCCTGTACCAGTAATACAACTCGCCATGCCATTTCATAGCTTCAAGCAAAACTTGTCGCTGTATTGTTGTTGTGTAGTCTTGTTGTCCAAGGTCAAGTACGAGGGGTGATCGCTGGGTTCTGGAGCCTAACTGGTCCGTTCAGCGAAGAATGGGTCCATCCGAGTGAAGAAAATGGCGACTCGATACGTCTCACGAAGGTATGCAGCATGGTATATTCATTACCTGACTTGACCTCCGGCTTCTCATGACGATTGCAGCCTCGCTTGTGGATGGCGGCCTCACGATGCCTGCAAGCTGGAGGTGTGCTCAAGGTGCCACAATGATGATGGGAACTGGCTGATGCTTCGTTTCGTTCTCTCCCCATTGATCACCAGCATTGCTTGCTCCATTCAGTCAACGGTGACATGGAGCGCAACGTGTGATTCCTGCTCATGGATCCAAGTGGAAGAGCGCTGTCGTTTGCTGATTTCGTGTGGATAGCGAAAGGTGAAAACGTCGCACGATTGCGGAAGCTCATCAAGAGAGTGACTCAATCAGTTGGCCTCAGTCGATGCTTCGCAGCTCGTTGTTTACACCAACCGATCGGCATTTGACGAGCAGCAGCAGCCGCTTGAAGCAGACTCACTCATTAAAGAGCGTGGACTCTCCGAGGTGCAATCATTCATCCTGGTTGTGCTACCTGAAGACGCGGCTCCAAGGTGCAAGTAACCACACGGCGATATGCTCTGGATCAGAGCACTGAGGCAACAACGAGTGAGCGAGCTGTGTATTGATCCGAGAGCTTTCTGGCTCAGGAGCTGGCCGTAAACATCCCCATTGGCTACGATCTCCATGCTTACGCAGAGGTCGTTGACAAATCGAATGCCGCTGCAGTTATGATCCAGAAGCTCTTCGTTGCGGCGCAAGACTCTGATTCGTCGCTGATCAACTCTGCGATCCGACCGAAGCGTCTCGACATGTGCTTCTACGTGGACATCAAGTGCGTCTTCCGTGGCTACGAAGTGGGCTTCTAATGATGATGATCTGATGGTTGTTGTCTACGAGCATTGCTCGAAACTCGTGTGGAGCTACAAGAACGACATGTCATATCTGCTGGGCTATGCTACGGCTGGCTCACGTGTTTGCCTGGTCAAGATCTTAGAGGAAATTGACACAACCACGTGCCCGAAATTTTTGATTAGGACGCATGATACAAAGGTGGATGTGTGGGGCATTTGATCGAGAAATCCACTGTTGGGTATTGTTCAACAGAGTTGTGACAGTGCATGAAGGACGATCCAGCAAAGCAACCCAGTGCTTCGGAGGTGTTGGATGGTGTCGAGCGATTGCTTGAAAGGCTGGGGCTTCTAGACACGAGAATATGTTGACTGACCACCACTGCTGCAGATGCTTAGGCGCGACCTCAGAGTTGGCTATAGCGTTTGCTATCGGCTCACGAGCAAGCGCAAGCCTGCGTGCGAGGTTGAAAATGTATGATTCTTGCCAAGCACTTTCAGGCTTGTCTGCTCAACTATGTGTGATGCGACCTTACAACGAGGTTCAGTATATCCCGGGCCAGTCGAAGTTTGCTCGTTGCAGCTGTGCAATTGGAGACGTGACCAGAAAGTGACGCCTGCTTGCTCTATTTGTAGCAGCACAACATGAGATCTGAGCCTATTTCACGACAATCTCTTAGCCGGAGCCCACTCAGTAAGCGCGACCGCGAGCGTGTGCTTGCCATTGACTGTGTTGGAATGGCTCCGGCCACGCTATCCCCGTCGTCGACGTCCAAGCCCAAGCTGCTGCCGCACCAACTAGTGGCGCGAGACGCGCGCAGCAGCTACATCCAGCGCGTGCAAACGCTCGCCGGTCCCGGCGCGTACGTGATCCCGTCGACGTTCCAGCAAGCGACGCAACTGAACAACAAGATCCGCGACGTGCAGCAATCGCAGTACGGCCGCGATTTTGCGCGCAAGCAGCGGCAGCAGAGCGATGGTGCCAAGCTCGAGCAGCCGCAATTACCGACTGACAAGGCCATGGAGCGCGGCGTGGCGTTCGACACATATCGTGCGCGTCGGGACCACTTGCGCGCCATGCTGCAGCGAATGGTGCGTTTGCTCAGTCGTTGGCTAATGCGCATGCATTCATGTTGTGTACCTTCTAAACGAACTTGCGTACCTGCTGTGACAACAAACAGCAGCACTACAACAGCGCACAAGAGAGCTGGCAGCACGAAGTGAGCGCACCAATGAGTGGTACCGCCACCTCCATGTCGCCCAGTCCGAGCTGCTATGACGCATTCGTCGCCGGCTATCGCCACCAGGAAGTAAGCCACGCCACTGCAGTTGCTGCATGCGCGCAGGTTGCGCCGCTGGATCTCAAGTTCACGCCGGCGTCGCCCTCGAGCGCGAGCTCGTACTCGGAGCTGGAGGAGATTGAGCTCTCCATCGAGGATCTCACTGGCACAGAAGCGCTCATGACACCGTCGCCTCGTGCACAACAGGTACCCACGCATACACCAATGGATGATTAATAATGCAAGAGCGACTGGCACCTGACTGAGCGTGCTTGTACGCGTGACGATGGTCTTCCAGCATTTGCACCTGCAACCACAACAGCCGAATGCCGCGATGACGCCACTCTCGTACGCGCAGTTCCTCTCGAGCACGAGCTACGCGCGACGCCTGCAGAAGAAAAAGCGCAGCTGCAGCCAGTAGCCTTTAGCCACCGTCACTCTCGTCCAGCGGCAGCAACGCCGTGTGGATAGCTACACTGGTATCAAACGACCCCAAGCGGAATTTCGACTCAGGCTGGCTATTTAACAGAACACGCACTCTTGTGCTCTCTATCAAGGCCGCCACCAGAGACGCGTCCTTGAAGGTACGAATGATGCGCATTACGTCATTCAGACTGCGCACGCAAAGCTCGCAGCCGCATCGTCAGTCAGGGGCCATAGAGGCCACCAGATGCACGCTTGATCTGCAGAAGCGGTTCAGATCGATCTGTCTGTAAATCATGGCGTCCCGTCATCACTGAAAAATTACATCCGATCGGTCGACTAACGTTGCTGTCGATGGTTGGATAATGTCGTTCTAAACGACTTTCAACGTATCTTCAAATCAAGACGTCTCGTCTATCGGCAACATTACAAATATAAAATGCGTATTTTACATTTGTGTTCATGTCTCTGGGAGAAGATATCCTGGTCGACGCCGTGGTATCATTGCGCGATGTCGCACGCAAGTCTGACCAAAAAGACCAAAATTACCAAAATAACCATGAAAAGTGCCAGATGGCCTCAATAGAAGCCCGCTTGTGATGTCATCGCAGTCCGTTTCGAGGCGATGACGCGCCAGCCAAATCGAAAACGAAGCAGCAAAAAAACAGGAAGAGTGGCACATCGCTCGCTTGTTCAGCTTTTCTTTAGGCAAGTTGAAACAAGCAAAGCAAATGCGCATGGAGATCTGTCGGGTCTGCTAGCAATAGGGTCATCGCCATGTTTGGATGCTGTGCTGTCGAGGTACAGATGCATCATGGGGATCTATTGGCAATAAGGTCATCATCACCATGGTTGGATGCAAGAGGCAATTTGACTTGTTTGTTTGAACGAGGTTTTATTGTGACGTGGCACATTTCGAACTTAGGAACTCCGAGTCAAAGCAAAACAAATTGAACGAGGTTTTTCTGTGACGTCGCACCCTCTCACGTCGTCTCCGTGACTATCACTCTTGTTTGCCGTTTGCCTGTTGTTTGCTTGTTTGTTTTGCCCGCCTGTTGTTGCGCGCTCGGAAGGGAACAAACAACGCACGGATTGCTTGTGCTGTGTTGGCTCGCGCGCACTCGCTTTGAACTTGTTTGCAAAGGGGCGATTGATTCCCACGGCCGGCCGACGCAGAGCTGTCATTCCTCATTTTGCAGGCAACCAGCAAGTCTCGCCAGCTCCACAACTGCAACTCGCGTCCATCCGCCGTTTACGCAACAACAGTAACACTCCCCCGCTCGCGATCTTGTAACCGCGCGCGCAACCACCAAACAAACAAGCAACACATCCACACAAGCATGTCGGCCAAGGCGATCCGCGAGTTCGACGGCAAGCGCATCCTGTCGAAGGCGCTGCCGGCGTTCCATCTGGAGCAACACTTTGCGCAGATCAGCGCGTCGGCCGCGATCAGCGAGAGCAAGGAAGAGTTCTTCGCGGCCATCGAGCGCGAGAGCGCGTGGCTGCTCACGCTGGGCGACGTCAAGCTTGTGGTCAAGCCGGACCAGCTCATCAAGCGCCGCGGCAAGGCGAACCTCTTGCTGCTTAATGCGACGTGGGACGAGGTCAAGGACTGGGTCTGGGAGCGCATCAACAAGCCGATCCAGGTGGAGACTGTCACGGGCGTGCTCACACACTTCATCGTCGAGCCCTTCGTGCGCCACTCGGGCGCCGACGAGCACTACGTGTGCATCGTCTCGAACCGCACGGGCGAAGAGATCCTCTTTTACCACGAAGGTGGCGTGGATGTCGGTGACGTAGACCAGAAGGCCACGCGCCTGCAGGTGCCGCTCGAGACCTCGGTCTCGGAGGCCGAAGTGACTGTGGGTCTGCTCGCGAACGTCGAGGACGCGCGCAAGACGATCTTGGCCAAGTTCCTCGTGTCCATGCTCGAGACCTTCCGCACGTTGCACTTTGTGTACATGGAGATCAACCCGATCGTGCTCGTGGGCGACCAGATCTCGGTGCTCGACATGGCCGCCAAGGTCGACGAAACGGCGTCGTTCCTCGTGGGCGACAGGTGGGGCGAGCTCGAGTTCCCACCGGCCTTTGGCCGTGCCAAGTTCCCAGAGGAGGAGTTCATCCAGGACCTCGACTCGAAGACCGGCGCGTCGCTCAAGCTTACGATCCTCAACCACACTGGTCGCATCTGGACCATGGTCGCCGGCGGCGGCGCCTCAGTCGTGTACGCCGACACGATTGCGGACCTGGGCTTTGGCCACGAACTGGCCAACTATGGCGAGTACTCGGGTGCACCGAGTGAGGCGCACACGTACCACTACGCCAAGACGATCCTCGACCTCATGACGCGCAATTACGACAACCGCGGCAAGGTGCTGATCATCGGTGGCGGCATTGCCAACTTCACGGACGTCGCCATGACGTTCAAGGGCATCATCCGCGCCATTAACGAGTACCAGAACAAGCTCAAGGACAACAAGGTGCACATCTGGGTGCGTCGCGGCGGTCCAAACTACCAGGAGGGTCTTCAGCTGCTCCGTGAGGTTGGCGAGAACACCGGTGTGGCGATTGAGGTCTTTGGCCCAGAGACCCACATCACTGCGATTGTGCCCATGGCGCTCGGTCTGATCGAGCCGCCATCGGCTACCGCGGCGGCCCAGGCGGCCCCTCAGCACTCCAAGTCGAACGGCAAGGCGGCCAAGAACTCCCCACCGCAGTCGGAGGCCAGCAGCGACAACGAGGCGCCGAATGGTGACGTCGAGGACGCGTTCGCTGGCACCAAGGTCGTTGTGGCCAAGCCCGTCGCGCCTGTGATCCAGGACGAGGGCATCGTGCGTATGAACACGAAGACGCGCTGCATCGTCTACGGCCTGCAGCAGCGCGCCGTGCAGGGCATGCTCGACTTTGACTACTTGTGCAAGCGCGAGACGCCCAGTGTCGCCGCGATGATCTTCCCGTTCTCGCCGAACCACTACCTCAAGTTCTACTGGGGCACGTCGGAGCGCCTCATTCCGGTGTACCAGGACCTGAAGGAGGCCGTGAAGAAGTTCCCGGATGTGAGCGTGCTCGTCAACTTCTCGTCGTTCCGCTCCGTGTTCTCGTCGACGCTCGAGGCGCTCGAGTGCGAGTCGCTCAAGACCCACGCGATCATCGCTGAGGGCGTGCCAGAGTCGCAGACGCGTCTCATTATCAAGAAGGCCCAGGAGAAGAACGTGGGCATCATTGGCCCAGCGACCGTCGGCGGCATCAAGCCCGGCTGCCTGCGTATCGGTAACACCGGTGGTATGCTCGACAACATCGTGCAGTCCAAGCTGTACCGTCCGGGCAGCGTCGCGTACGTGTCCAAGTCGGGTGGCATGTCGAACGAACTCAACAACATTATCTCGCAGACGTCGGACGGTGTGTACGAAGGCGTGGCCATCGGTGGCGACAAGTACCCGGGCTCGACGTTCATCCAGCACCTGCTGCGCTACGAGAGCAACCCGGAGGTGAAGATGATGGTGCTGCTCGGTGAAGTGGGTGGCACCGACGAGTTCGAGGTCTGCCGCGCGATTAAGAGCGGCAAGATTACCAAGCCCGTGGTGGCCTGGTGCATCGGTACGTGCGCCAAGATCTTCCCGTTCGAGGTGCAGTTCGGTCACGCCGGTGCGTGCGCTACGGGCGAGTCCGAGACGGCGTCGGCCAAGAATGCGGCGCTCGCGGCCGCCGGCGCCGTCGTGCCTGAGAACTTTGACCAGTTCGGTCGTGCAATCCGCCAGGTGTACGACAAGCTCGTGGGCGAAGGCGTGATCGTCCCGGCCGCCGAGGTGCCCGTGCCAAAGGTGCCGATGGACTACGCGTGGGCCAAGAACCTCGGCCTGATTCGCAAGCCGGCCAACTTCATCTCGTCCATCACGGACGACCGTGGCGAGGAGCTCCGCTACGCCGGCATGCCGATCTCGCACGTGTTCGAACAGGACATGGGCATCGGTGGCGTCATCGGTCTGCTCTGGTTCAAGCGCCGCTTGCCAGCGTACGCGTCCAAGTTCATTGAGATGGTGCTCATGGTCACGGCCGACCACGGCCCGGCCGTCTCGGGCGCGCACAACACGATCGTGACGGCGCGTGCCGGTAAGGACCTCATCTCGTCGCTCGTCTCAGGCTTGCTGACCATTGGACCACGTTTCGGTGGCGCGCTCGACAAGGCCGCTGAGATGTTCTCGAGCGCCTACGACTCGGGTGTGTCCGCAGCGGACTTTGTGGACAACATGAAGAAGCAGAACGAGCTCATCATGGGCATCGGCCACCGCATCAAGTCGCTCTCGAACCCGGACAAGCGCGTGACGATCATCAAGGAGTACGCCATGGCGCACTTCCCCGCCACCGATGTGCTCAAGTTCGCGCTCGGCGTCGAGCAGGTGACGACGAAGAAGCGCTCGAACCTGATCCTAAACGTCGACGGCTGCATCGCCGTGTGCTTCGTCGACCTGTTGCGCAACTGTGGCGCGTTCACGCGCGAGGAGGCCGACGAGCAGATCGCGCACGGCTGCCTCAACGGGCTCTTCGTGCTCGGCCGCTCCATGGGCTTCATCGGTCACTTCCTCGACCAGAAGCGCCTCAAGCAGCCGCTTTACCGCCACCCGTGGGACGACATCTCGTACCTCGAGGACGACATGTAAGCAAGAAACAAGCAAATCTTGCGTGCGTTTGCGCTGCAATAAGTTGCATGTAGGTAGAGAATTCATTTGTATGTCGAGAGAACGATTGTTTGAACAAACAAGCAAGCAATAAAATTGGTTAAATGCACAAATCAAGCTGTTCATCAAGCAAGTCAAACTTTGTTAGCCGCTGGTCATGAGAGCGCGGCTGTGCTCGCTCTGGAAGCTGTCGCTGCGTAGACGCAGGATCGCCTTGCGCAGTCGCGCACGGTGCGCGAACTTGGAGATGCCCACCTCGCTCATGGCCTGCTCTACCTCGTGCTCGGCGAGTTCGGCGAGGTCCTCGAGCGCCTGGAAGCCCTGCGCCTCGAAGCAGCGTGCGTACGCGTGGTACTCGGCCGCGCGCGGCGGGTCTACGTCCGCGAGCCACTGGCGTAGCTGCTTGGCATCCGGTGAGAGGTTGTTGTCGGCAAATTCGTCGTCCTCGTCGTCCAGTTCGAGGGGCTTGTCGGGGGACATGGAGCCCACGGACGATGATGTCGAGCACGTGGACAGCGACGAAGACGACGCCGGACGCAGCGCCAGTAGCTCATCCACGCTCAGTCGCCGCACGTCGTCTGCCTGCGGCTTCTGTGGTTGTTGCTGGTTGGATGGCTGGGCGCCCAGGATGTCGTCCAGCGCCTTCTCCGTGTCGGACAACAGCGTCTTGAACTGTACGGGCGTGCTGGTGGTGGCTGAACTTGTTGTTGTTGTTGCGGACTTGTTGGTTGCGCAACTTGCTGCTTGTTGCTGATGTTGTTGGTGGGAGTTGCTTGCTGCCGCTTGCAACTTCATCGCAAGTGCATTCGCCTTGCGCTTCTCCCAGCGCGACGTTGGGTTGCGGGGTTGCGGCAAATACAATGGCGTCTATGATACATTCACAATACAGCACCACACAAGTCAGTGGCGTGTTCCCACAGACAACGACACGCAATAGCCGCATTCCCACTCTACCTGCAGGGGGTACGCGAGATCCAAGTCCTTGGCGAACGTGGGCTTGCGCGTCTGCGCCTCGCCGTCGGCCTTGAGCACGCGGCGCCGCAGCTCGAGCATGGCCTCGTCGGGGAAGGCGTAGCTACCATCGTCGTCCCCCTCCGTCGAGTGACACGACAGCAGTGAGCGCTGGTGCTCCTCGTCGAACTGCACGCGGTGCATGCGACTGAAGCACTGGCCCACGAGTGCGTACCCCCAGGCACCGGCGCTCGTGAGCGCCTGGCACGGCCGCATCATTGTGACGGGAGACTGTGGTGGCAAAGTGCAACTCCACGACGGGAGGAAGCCTCGCGCACCACCGCTGTTGCTGGGGTGAGCAGCGCCGTTGGTTGCGGACACGCAGGTGTCTTGGTCCATGACCGTGAAGCGGGCGTCCATGGCGCTGATGTTGCTCTTGCTGGTTGAGATGGCCGAAGCGGGGCTTGGAGTTCCCGCAAGACCAGCAGCACCATTTTGGGTCGCTCGCGTCCTTTCGTCCAGCAAGATCCTTCGACATTTGGAATGGTCTTTTTGTAATTTTAAATCCTGGTGGAGTGAGTTATCGAATTATTCGTTTCAAGTATACACTCCAGTTTGTCGAGACTCTTGAAGCAAGTGAGGTGTGAGCAACTTTCTCCATGCAGCCAAGCCGCAACGTCCTATCCTTACGTGTTGATGCCTACTGCACACATATTGTTGTCGCGGGTGAGAGCCAGCAGCTCGGATAGCGTGTTTGCTTCTAAATTCGCAGATACGCCATTCCATGGGCGAGTTTCCTGGTAATGGAGTGTTCCTTAACCACTTTGCTACGAAAGCATCCATACCTGTGTTTAGCCACAGCAGATTATGAAGGTGTCTTATGTCAGCCTCACACCTCGCGCTGGGACTTTCAAGGAGTCTCAAGTCTCCAGTAGATGCAGTCCATTAAGCGGCTTTGACCCATTCGACATCTTGTATAAGGTACTCGCAGTATCTAATCGCCTAAACGAGCAGTCATCAACCGCTCGAAAGTGTGTACCCATGTTGTAATGCAGCACTGGAAACGGCTCGAAAGTGTATCCACGTGGCAATGCAAGTCACGAAAGAAGACCAGCAAGCAAATCGATTGGTTTCTACAAACCACATTCTACGAACCATTGCACCAGCACTCGTTCCTTGAACCTTCAACGCGTCCGTTTTCCTTCTGTCCGCGCGTGCGTCAGTCCAAAACGACTGAACAGCTCCACAGCTCCATCGACAGCTCCATAGCCCCATAGCTGTTGCAGGATTCGCGCATCTATGGTATTTCCACTTGTTTCGCTCACTTTGCAATTTGCAACTTCCAAGTCCAAGCGCTTGACCAACAGCTCTTCTCCAAGCTCAACCCCCACACGACCTCTCAGTCGCCATGCTCCGCCGTACCAGCACGCTCCTCCTGTGCCTCGGAGCTCTCGCGCTCCTCAGCACCGGCTCGCACGGTCAGAACGACGACCAAGACAAGTTCACGATCGACCTCGCGACCATTGACGGCGACAGTGACATGCTCGCTCTCGATGACGGCGACACGTTCGACGCTGGTCCTTCCAGCGGTCCATTCTCCAACAAGCCGGGCTGGCCGAACGACGGCTCAGGGCAGTTGGACAACCCAGCACCGGCTCCGGCTCCGACCACTGCAGTCCCAGCTTCAGCCACCACAGCCCCAGCTCTGACCACCACCGCGTCCGCATTAACGCCAACAACGTCACCCACAGGCATCGGTGCTAGTGCGGCTGTGACACCAGCACCAACGCCATCGATGGTTCCAGCCACCAAGCCCAACTCCTACGCCACTTCGACCCCAGGAACGACCACGAGCAAGCCCACTCCAGCAACGATCACGAGCAAGTCGACACCAGCACTGACTGGTCAGCTGGACACCTCGACCAGCAAGTGCCCCAAGGGCTCGGTCTTGGTGAGCGTCGAGGGCAAAGGCTCGTACTGCGTCTCGACCCTGGGGCCGATCTGCAGCGGCACGAGCGACAAGGGCAAGTGTCCCGGCAAGCAGAGCGGACTCGAGCAGGGCTCGCACTGCGGCGTCGTCAAGAGCGGCGTCTTCGGATGTCTTCCAGGCGCCGACTCCAAACGATGCAACGTCGACGAGGACGAGGATAACTACTAGAGTGCTCCGTCCAGGAGTCTCGAAAGGATTGAGGTCCTGGATGGATACATATCTGGTTTTGTGAATGATGAGCTGGCTTGTAGTAACTTTTGGCATGGACAACAAGCACGCAGTGAATATAATGAATGGACATGCTGACTAGCAAGGCGGTGCCCGCTCCGCGGGTGCTTATTTGTGCTTGATTGGAAGGGTGCGTGCTATGTGCTGTTGCTTGTTTGCTGTGCTCTTCAGCGACCAATCCGCTACTCAAGTACTGTCACCCGCTAAATTTGCCTTTTTAAAATCGATATTACCTGTTTTTATACTGGCAAAGAGACCCATTGTGCGTCAGTGCACATTTCAGTTTTACTTGTGTTTTTACGTGCATATACCAACCTGCTGTAATTCTTTACATCATAAGTATCATTTATCCACGCTATTATTCCGATGCCGAAAGTCCTTTGTAACCTCACGATATCAACATCTTTATTACAGGCTTTTGTTGCACCGCATACGGTCACTTATCCAGTTGCATTAGTTGCATTGGCAAGCTATGACCACTAATATGTAGCGCTGTCACACCTCTGAAAAAACAGTAGGCATAGTCACTCACACGTATGCTGTATGTCCTAGTCTAACTGAGTCGTGGTAAAGTTTTGTTACCACGCAGTCGATCCTGAAAGAAAGAAACACCGGTGCGTGTGGGCCACGCTGTCTCTTTTTAGACATTTAATGTCGCTTCGTTACAGTATCATACGTGGGATTGACAACACGCTCACATGTTCTCTTGAGGCTATGCGCAGCGTGCTTGTTTGCTTTGCATGCGACCCTGTTGTATAAGTACATATCCTTGCAAGTTTACATGCGCTCTCACAGTTCCTCGTAAACTTGCGTGCACGCACTACACACCAGCGCGCTCGGTGTGTGCCAACGTCAAATATTCCTGCATAAGCATATAGTCTATACACATTCAAGCACGCAGCGCATTCGCCCAGTGACTACTTTCCCTAACTGCCCATATCAACTCAAATTGTTTATACTGCCCTCACATATTTTTACTTGTCCTAAAGGCGACACTTTACATGCTATTTGTTGCTAACGTGCCGTAGTTTCACAAAGTGTTAAGGAGCAAAAGCGTACACACATGCTCGTCCTTTATTCACGTTGCAATCGCTCGGTTCTTTTCGCCTGGAATATCTCTTTACTCTGTATGCTTGCACATTCGCGCACATCATACATCGTACGCTTAGCCCGAAGAACTGCTCTTTTGCTCTTCTTAAGAATAGAGGTAATAGTGTCTCTCTGGGCGAAGCCTTTGTCGCTCAGTAGTAAACCTGTTATAACGTATCGCATGCATACTCGTACAAGCTCGTACACACTTACACATTTCAAATATTGCACGCGCACATGCCAAAATTTATATAAAATCAGATCCATACATACACGGCTTGCGCATACCAACTCGCATCGACGCACACCTTTGTGTCTCGCGCCAGACACTTTACATGTTGACAGTCATGTGTGCCATCTCAATCATGCAAGCTACTTCATCCACTCACACATGCTCTATCGTATATCTTGTTAAATCGCAGCTTACATCACAACGCTATATGCACTATGTCATCAGCGGCACCTTCAGTACACACACATTCAAAACACCATGTCATCAGCAGGCTCCTTTATTTCGCGGCTGCTTTTGCTACACTTACAGTGCCTTATTTCGCGTGGCAACGTGTTCAGTGTTTTTCACTATGCTCACACAAATACACAAAAAACATTTGTACACGCTCATGTTACGCATGCGGCAAGTTGCTACAGATAAATCTCTATTAGCAAAACCCATAATTTGCATATCCAGTTTGATTCGTTCATTTGGACACTGTGTATCAATCGGAACGATCATGTAACGCCCCATAGACGTACTTCGTCGGAGTCAATGACCTGGGCGCTGTTGCAAAGCACACACAAAAGCTAACTCACATCATATTTGCCTGCAAACGGCACTCTTGTCATGCGCATTGACGCCTGCGTGCCAATTAAGTCACGAAACCTCTACATTTACATATTTAGCCTTGCTAACCGTAGCTTTTGCATATGAAAAGTTAATTTGCTATTAGGAGGCTTATCTGTACCATTGCTCGACCTTTCCACAAATCGACTGGCTACATACACACACTGCACACATACTCACACACACAATTACACACATATATAATAATTCACATCTCGCAGCGTCCAGTGACAGAATTTACGTGCCAGCATAAAGGTGTGTCGCTCATGCACACAGCGAGCTCCGTCACACGTCGCAGACTTTCACACGTCACAGGCAGATGTGTATACATCGGTACACACATTACAGACGGATGTACAAGTTTTTTACCCTCTATACTATTTTTAAATGCATTCGCAGTCACAGTATACACATGTGGACAGAGACAGGCCAACAGTTTAGCACCGACGATCGGGACAGTCCCTCGCTGTCCCATATTTACTTCAAATGTGGATGATTTATTGATCTTAATAGCAAAAGCTGGAGGATGCAACAAACTGGCCTGTTTAAAAAACGAATGTTGAGGTAAAGGATTATGACATTTTAAAAGGGTTGTCCCGAGGACGGACGTACAGACAGCGGTGGTAAACTAAAGGGCGCTCGATGCCTACCACAGAGCATAGCGTCAGGTGTGCATGAATACACGCACACAGAGCGTGGAGTACAACAACAAATATGTAAAACGAGAGCGCATGCGCATACGCACACGAGCAGATGTTGTAAATACCTCCTAGTTCCGCATTCGCATCTCGGTTTTTTCTTTCGATATCGATACCTGCTGTCGTCGATCATCGCATCTCTCGCTCTCTTCACGCTCGGGATATACATCTAGCTGAACGAGCTCGGGTCCTTGGTGTTGCCGGTCATGCGGCGGAACTTCTGCGCGATCTCGTCAAACTCGGTCGAGAGGTCGTCGAGGCAGTTCGCGAGCGCCTCCACGGGCGACGACGCGTCATTCGTCTGCACGCGCACCGTGATGTCGTGGATGAGCGGGTGCGGGTGGCGGTAGCCGCTGAACGTCACGTTCGGGTCGCGCAGCAGCTGCCTACACGCGTACAACACATCCAGCACTTCGTCATGAGCAAGAGCTCATAAAGCGAGCGAGAGAAAGCGAGCGAGACGTACATGCGGATGAGGTTACCCATGGTGTGGTCCTCGCGTAGGATGGTGAACTTGCCCGCGTTCTGAATCTTTGTGTCCTTCTCGTACGTGACCTTCTGCGCGCCCTCGGGCAGCATGTACGAGTCCGTGCGGTTCGGCGCGTTCATCTTGGCGGCTTCCGGTCGGTGGCGCTTGGCTGCTTGTTTGCTTCTGGCGTTGCCTTATGACTTGATTGTGCCGAGCTACGGCTATTCTCAAATAAATTATTCTTGAGGGTTATATATGTGATATAACTAGAATAGATGTACTATAAAGCAACATAATTGCACTTCAACGGCTACTTTGTATTTCAGCATCTGTGATCAGTGCAATGGCGGACAGCAATGACACGCAGGCAGCAGCTCGAGGTGCTGGCGGTGCTGGTCGTGGACGCGGCCGCGGACGCCGAGGCGGAGCCGGTGCCGGCCGAACAGCTCAAACGCATGCACAGGACAAGCGGCAGCGTGTGCACCACAGCCAGCACCGCCAGCCGTGGTCATCGTCTGCATCGCAGCAGACGCGGCCGTTTCCACGCAAGTGGATGACGTACGCGCCGCCGCTGCACCCCGAGACCCGCGTGCCGCTCGCGCCGGCGACGTTCCGCGTCGTGTCCTTCAACACACTCGCTGGTACTGTGCACGTATAGGTAGGTAGGTGTACACCAGTAAGGCTCAGCAGACTAACTGCATTGCATTCTTCTCTTTTGTGTGTGTGTGTGCGTTGCGCAGACTACCTCGTGGTGAAAGACGGTGTGCTGGCGGGGCCACAGGGCTGGATGTATGAGTGAGTGTACCTACAGCTGTGCTAGCACTGCGGATATGTATTGCTGCTAGTGCTGGTTATACTGATGACTTCTGATGCAGGTGGTCGTACCGTGGCTCGCGACTCATTCGGGAGATCGTTGCATGGGCGCCGCACGTCATCTGCCTGCAGGAGGTCGACCACTACGACGACTTCTTTGAGCCAGAGCTGCGCAAGGTAGGTACACAATTGTCGTCTTGCGTACTTTGCTATTCATACTGATTGATATGCGTATGTGTGGTGACTTTCTCATGACTAGCGCGGATACACTGGCATCTACAAGAGACGGTAAACAACCTGTGGCATGCGGATGTATATACCCATGAGTCTAAATGGCGAGTTGCTCATAGTGTCGCTATCTGAATTGTCTGCCTATGTCTACTTATCTACAGCACTGGCGATGAGACGCACGACGGCTGTGCGATCTTTGTCAAGAGAGACGCGTTCAAGATCGTGTCGAGCCATCCGATCGAATACAAAGTGCCGGACCACCCGGTGCTCGATCGCGACAACGTTGCGCTCGCAGCCGTGGTCGAGTGGCAAAGCCCCACGGGCGCGCAGCAGTTCATCGTCGCGACCACCCACGTGCTTTTCAACCCCAAGGTTCGTCCGCCGTTTTTCTTCTCTCACGTCTTCCTGAAATGGACACTTTATAAAGAGCTCACGAACACCATTTTCCTGATTGTTGATGTAGCGAGGCGATGTGAAGCTGGCGCAGCTGGAGATGCTCACGAGGATTATCTCGGAGCTACGAGGCGAGCAGGAGCTGCCCGTGCTGCTCTGTGGAGATTTCAACCTTGAGCCACACAGTGCGCTCTACCATTTCCTCTCGACTGGGTCACTGAACGCGTCGGGTTTGAATCGGACCACGCTCTCGGGTCAGAATGGATTCGACGACCCGGCTTCCCAGGTACGAAGAGCAAGTCTTATTAAGTAAACCATGGGGGACGAGTGGATGGATGTATGGACACTCATAGATGACATCTTGGTGTGTGCGATGACTGCACTGCAGAAAGCCAAGTTCATAAACGAGAACGACGGCAACCGCCACTTCGGCCACGGCACTGCGGCCGGCCGCTTCAACGTGAACAGATTGCGGCGCAAGGCGTTCAACGACTTTAGCGTCGACGCGGCTGTCTCGCATGATGTAAGTTGCAATGCAAAGTGTAGTCCATCAGTGAAGCGTCCACCATTGGTGGACTCTTTGAGAATGTGTGCTGACTCTCTCAGGTGGACATTGCCTCGTTGGCTGACTGACTGTGTATTATACAATGTCCAGCTTGGCTTTGCGAGTGCGTACGCGCAGCTACCCGACGAGTACTGCACGGGCGAACCCAAGTTCACGATCTTCCACAGCGGCACGAAGGCCACGGTGGACTACATGTGGTTCACGCACGCGTCGCTGCACTGCCACGGCGTACTGGAGATGACGCCCGCGGGTGTACTCTTCGCGCAGAAGGCGCTGCCCACGCAGCACGACGCGAGCGACCACCTCTCGCTCGTCGCGGACTTCTCGCTCACCGCTATGCACGAGGAATGCTACCAACCCAAGTCATCGACCTGACTGCATGCAGCAGAACTGAGAGAGGATATAGAAGAAGAAAGATTGCAACAGTTCAAGCATACTTCTATCAACAAAATCGCTTTATAAGAAGAAAAAGAAGGCGTGCATTCCGCTCTACAGCTTCTTCTGCACGACCGTGGCAATGCCGTAACCGATGAGACCGACGACCGTGGCGCCGAGCAGCTTAATGCTGACTGGCACGCCGAACTTGGGCACGGCCGGCACGGGGATGTTGCCCGGGTCCTCGTACAGCGGCACCTTAGTGTACTTGGCGTCGCGCACGATGGCAGCGGCGCGGCGGCCGGCTACGAAGCCGTCTTCGTGGAAGCCGCGGCCGAGCCAGGCGCCCGAGAGCGTGATGCCCTCCTCCTGAAGGATCTCGTCCTGTGGCAGGCAGTCCGCGAGCAGGCGCGGGTGGTCCCAGCGGAAGGCCGAGATCGTCGAGGCCTCGATCGGCTTCTTGCCCGTGAAGTCGTGCGGCGTGATCGTGACGAACACGTCCTTCTTCGAGTTGAGGCGCTGAATGCGGTTCATCCAGTACGTCAGAATGTACTGGTCGTCGTGCGTGATAAGCACGTTCCAGCTGCTCCAGACCTTCTTAACTGGCGGCAAGAAGCTCGGGTCACGGTGCACGTACATCATGCTCTTGTGGAACGCGTACTTCATGAGCGACTTGGCGCCCTCCTCGCTCCAGGACGAGATCATCTTGGCGCTCTCGTCGGCGTGGGTCGCCAGCACGACGTGGTCGCACTCAATGCGCTCGCCGCTCTCGAGGACCACGGCCTTGCCGCCCTTCTCGACGCTCTTGACGGCCGCGTTGTAGCGCACCGTGCCGTTCTTGACCTCGGTGAAGAACTGCAGGAATGGCTTGAGGTACGCCGAGCCCATGTAGTACCAGAGGTGCTTGGGGCGGTCCGTGCGGCGACCGAGCGCGCCGAGCACCACCTGCCAGAGCGGGATGTAGAGCGAGTTGGAGTGGGTCTTGAGGCAGCGCAGGAACTGCGTGGCCGGCAGGTCGAGCACGTCGTGCTTGGGAATCGTCCAGAGGATCGCAACGAACGCGAGGTAGTAGTGGCGGAAGAACTCGGGCGAGTACTTGCCCTGCGCCGCCCATTCGCGAGTGGTCATACCCGACTTGACTGGCATCGTCATGAGCTCCATCGTGAACTTGTAGATGTCGATGAGGATGCGCCAGACGCGACGGTCGAAGAGCCCAGCGATGCCCTTGAACGGCGCACGCGAGGAGAACTGCACGTCGCCTGGCACATCGGACGTCACCGTGAGGCTCATTGGGATGCGCTTGCGCGTCGTGCCGTCGGCCTCAGTTACGCCGAACGAGCGGAACCACTCCTTGATGTTCGGGTTCGAGTCGCCGAACATCATGAAGCCGATATCGACCTGCTCGCCGTCGATCTCCATGTTGTACGTGTGTCCGCCGAGCGTCGCGTTCTTCTCGAGAAGCACCACCTCGTGGCCGTCGCGCGCGAGGTGGTACGCGGCCGACGTGCCGCCGATGCCCGAGCCGACGACGACGACCTTCATAGTGCTGTAGGGGGAGACTTGCTGCTTGCGCGGGAGCCTGGAAGAGAGGAAATGAGGGAATAGTGGAGCTCGTCGTTTTGAGCGCAAGATGCCCAAATGACACGCATGGTACGGAACTGCGAGCCAATCAGCGCCCGCGTTGCCGCTTGAGGGGGTTGAGGGACAAACGTCAGGTGGGTGTATCTTTGCCACCAGAGAGCAATGGTTCACATCTGTAAATTCCATCTTCAGTTTCATGTGGTCCACAGCATCGTGACGTTTCTTTGACGTGCTACCTCTCAATCGGCAACCATCTGGTCACAATGGGGACTGGTCCACAACACGTGTATAACCACAGTTTAGGGTATGCAGTAATACGAGTATTTTGCAAACTCTATGTTTTCAAAGTCACGTATTAACACTGTGTTTATCAATTTATTCTTATCCGTGACGAAGGAGCGATACGCGTATCGCTTCGCCAACACCAACATCCAATTCGCCTGCGCGCGCTGCTTGTCTTTATGCTGAGAGCACACGGAGAAATGGAAACCATCGCTCCGCTTTGCTGCCGACTATAGACAGCAAAAAGAATCTGAATGCGCTACTGACCGCGCTGCGTTTGCTGATCGCTCGAGCCTCCTCCTCGCGTAAATGCCATCGGTGGTGGATGTCCTTGCGCTCTCCTGACGAAGAGTTGAAAAATATTGATGGCTGCACTCACGTTGCGGTCCCAGACGCTGCGAGGACATGCGTTGTTGGTACAAACGCGCAGCGCCCAGGACGGCCTTCGT